>CAUYTI010160510.1:0-42613 GCA_963575145.1 Galago senegalensis | reverse complement strand
GTCCCAGCTACTTGGGAGGCGGAGGCAGGAGACTCGCTTGAGCCCAGGAGTTGGAGGTTGCTGTGAGCTGTAATGCCATGGCACTCTACCCAGGGGGACAGCTTGAGGCTCTGTCTCAAAAAAAAAAAAAAAAAAAGAAGTAACCCAGGTGCCCACCATGAGGAGATTAGAAAAGAAGGTAGGATACATTGAGGGCAGAGATCAATGCAGCTATTAAAAAAGACAAACAGGCCAGGTGTGGTGGCTCATTCCTGTAATCCTAGCACTCTGGGAGGCTATGGCAAGTAGATTGCCTGAGATCACGAGTTCAAGACCAGCCTGAGCAAAAAGCGAGACCCCTGTTTCTACTAAAAATAGAAAAACTGAGGCAAGAGGATTGCTTGAGCCCGAGTTGAAGGTTGTTGTGAGCTATGATGCATGGCACTTTACCCAGGACAATAGCTTGAGACTCTGTCTCAAAAAATAAAATAAAATAAAATATGGGTGGCGTTTGTGGCTCAAAAGGGTAGGGGGCCAGCCCCATATGCCGGAGGTGGAAGGTTCAAACCTAGCCCCAGCCAAAAAAAAAACTGCAAAAAAAAAAAAAAAAAGAGTAATAAAGAAAAAATAAAATAAAATACAAAATAAAAATAAATAAATAATTAAGAGACAAACCAGATTTATAAACATCAGTGTGGAAAGGTCAAAAATAGTATATGGGGCTGGGCATGGCAGCTCACACCTTTAATCCCAGCACTTGGGAGGCTGAGGTAGGTGAATTGCCTGAGCTCCCAAGTCCAAGACCAGCCTGAGCAAGAGCAAGACCCTGTCTCTAAAAAACAGCCAGTGGCAGGTGCCTGTAGTCCCAGCTACTTGGGAGGCTGAGGCAAGAGAATCACTTAAACCCAAGAGTTTGGGGTTGCGCTGAGCTGTGATACCACCGCCCTCTTCAGAAGGCAACAAAGTGAGACTCTCTCTCAAAAAAAAAAAAAAAAAAAAAGAAAGTAAGTGTATGGAGAAGAAAAAATAAGAAACAGAAAGAGATTTTTGTTTTTCTTAAGCATAATACCATTTAAGGAAATTAAACACACATAGGGAATATTTTTCTAGGACACCCAAGTATCTAAAAAAGCTTTTGGGAGGTGATTGCAAGGACTGATGGGAAATGGGTGGCACTGACAGTGGAGAGCTACAACTTGTGGGTGCAGTTTTTATATTTTTACATGGCTGGGTGAGGGGAAGAATACTATTTGGGATGTGTGAAAAGTATATAAAATTGAAATTTCAGTGCCTGCAAATAAGGTTTGACTGGAACACAGCCATGCTCATTACATATTACCTATGGCTACTTTTGTGCTACAAAATGGCAGAAGGGAGGCACCAAACTCATCAAAATGTACACAGTAAGCTTGGCACCTATGGCTCAAGTGGCTAAGGCGCCAGCCACATACACCTGAGTTGGTGGGTTTGAATCCAGCCCAGGCCTGCCAAACAACAATGATGGTTACAACCAAAAAATAGCTGGGCGTTGTGGCGGGCGCCTGTGGTCCCACCTACTTGGGAGGTGGAGGCAGGAGACTTGCTTGAGCCCAGGAATTGGAAGTTGCTGTGAGCTGTGAGGCTATGGCACTGTACCCAGGGTGACAGTTTGAGGCTCTGTCTCAAAAATAAATAAATAAATAAAACGTACACATTAAATATGTGAAACAGAGTTGAATCAATGCAATAGACTATAAGGTCTGCAAACCTGAAAACATTTAATGACCCTTAGGCATTGAGGGTAGAAGATCAAAGTGAAAAAATACTAAATGATAACAGAGAAGTGATGTGCACAGATCAGCAGGGATGGTTGTTGTGAGCTACAGTATGAGATGCACTTAATTTGGGGCTCCTGAGGTCGAGAATAGATTTTTTAAAAATTTAAATCAGTGCCCCTGTGGCTAAGTGGGTAGGGTGCTGGCCCCATATACCAAGGGTGGCAGGTTCAAACCTAGCCCTGGCCAAACTGCAACAAAAAAATAGCTGGGCGCCATGGCGGGCGCCGTTAGTCCCAGCTACTTGGGAGGCTGAGGCAAAAGAATAGCCTAAGCCCAGGAGCTAGAGGATGCTGTGAGCTGCCACAGAACTCTACTGAGGGCAATAGAGTGAGACTCTGTCTCTTAAAAAAAAAAAATAATTAAATCATTTGGGTGACACCTGTGGTTCAGTGGGTAGGGCACCAGCCCCATATACTGAAGGTGGTGGGTTTGAATCGGCCCAGCCAAACTGCAACAAAAAAATAGTTGGGCATTGTGGTGGGTGCCTGTAGTCCCCGCTAGTTGGGAGGCTGAGGCGTTGTGGCGGGTGCCTGTGGTCCCAGCTACTTGTGAGGCAACAGAATCACTTAAGCCCAGGAATTGCAGGTTGCTGTGAGTTGTGTTGCCCTGGCACTCTACCAATGGTGATAAACTGAGACTCTGTCTCTAAAAAAAAAAAAAAAAAAAAAAATTTAAATCATTCTACTGCTGGGTGGGGGTGTATATGAATAGCAAATTGGTTAAAGCTATCAAGGTCCTCAAAAATGCTTTTACAGAAAGCTGCTCTGAGAAAACAGATCATCCTCATGGCATTGTTGATAGTAGAGAAAAAGTGGATGCAACTGGATGGCCAGGCATAGGGACCAGACAGGTAAATCTCAGCCTCCCCACCTGTCAGAAAGTGGTGTGGCTGTTAAAATAAAATAAATATAAGGTCCAAAGAATTTTTAACTAACTGGAGGAAACGCTCTTGGGATGTTAAATCAGAGAGGGAGTTTAAGTCCTGGCTTTGTGGACCCTGGGCGAATCCCCTAACTTCTCTTTTCCTCAGCTACCTCATCTGTAAAACAGGGTTAAAAACACCACCCACAGTGAGGCATGGTGGCTCATGCCTGTATGTAATACCAGCACTGTGGGAGGCCAAGGTGGGTGGATCATCTGAGCTCATGAGTTCAAGACCAGCCTGAGCAGGAGTGAGACCCCCCATCTCTACCAAAAACAGAAAAATTAGCCAGACATTGTGGTAAGCGCCTATAGTCCCAGCTACTTGGGAGGCTGAGGTTAGGGAATCACTTGAGCCCAAGAGTTTGAGGTTGCTGTGAACTATGACACCATAGAACTCTACCGAGGGTGATATAGTGAGACTCTGTCTCAAAAATTAATAAAATAAAATTAAATTAAAAAATCACCCACTTCATACAGTTGATTTAAATGAATTAAAGTATAAAAAAGGCATCAAATTAAGCCCTGGTATATTATAAGTGATTTTCCAAACAAAATACAAAAAAAACAGCAATGTCTATCAGCTTTGTCTTACCAGACTTGAAAAACACGTATTATATTATGCATTAAAAAAATTTCTTTTCTTTTTTTTTTTTTTTCAATTTGAGACAGAGTCTCAAGCTGTTGCCCTAAGTAGAGTGCCATAGTATCATAGCTCACAGCAACCTCAAACTTGGGCTCAAACGATCCTTTTGCCTTAGTGTTTCTATTTTTAGTAGAGACACAGTCTTGTTTTTGCTCAGGCTGGTCTCAAACTCATGAGCTCAAGCAATCCACCTGCCTCAGCCTCCCAGAGTGCTAGGATTATAGGCGTGAGCCACTGCTCCTGGCAACATGAAAAATTTTGGAAGCAAAGAAACAGAAATAATAGGTACACCTGGCTGGCAATGGATATATGGGGGGGTGATTTTATTTCTTTGTTCTAGATTTTTCTATACTTTCCAAACCTTCCATAAATAGGAATTGCTCTCATAGGAATACATTTTTGAACACAGAAAACTTGAAAGCTTTGGAGATACCCCCAGCAGTACAATCCCTAGTTGTCACATTTCTTGTCCTGCTGACCCACCTGTGGTACCTTTGCCAGGTGAGAAGGAGGGGAATGGGATTTTGTGGGATCTTTAGGCCTCTGCCCACCCAATCTACTAATAAAGAAAAATAAACCTCAGTGGCCTCACTGGATGGTAGAGATGTTGGGCCCCTTCTCTGCCTTCTCCTCTGGGGAGTCCTCCCTGATTTAACCACCACATAAGTGTACATAATCCTTGGAGCACTTGTCCAGTCCTTGTACTACCTCATTTCATTTCCCATATTGCCCCGAGAAGCACAGCACACAAGCCCCTCTACCACTTCCCACACTTGTCACATTCCAATGGCTCAACAGTAAACAAACCCAAGCACCTTCTCAGCTTGGAGACTTTGTCTCTGTCCTGCTCCTGCCTGGAATATTTTGTCTGCATCCACCCACTTCTTTGCCTATCTCTCTTTTCTTTTCTTTTTTTTGAGTTAGAATCTTACTCTGTCGCCCTGGGTACAGTGCCAATGTGCCATAGCTCACATCAACTTCAAACTCTTGGGCTCAGGTGACCCTCTTGCCTCAGCTTCCCAAGTGGCTAGGACTATAGGCACTCACCACCTGGCTAGTTTTTTAATTTTAGTAGAGACGGGCTTGGAGAGTCTTCAAATTTTTTTTTTTTTTTTTTGAGACAGAGCCTCAAGCTGTCCCCCTGGGTAGAGTGCCGTGGCATTACAGCTCACAGCAACCTCCAACTCCTGGGCTCAAGCAAGTCTCCTGCCTCCGCCTCCCAAGTAGCTTGGACCACAGGCGCCCGCCACAACGCCCGGCCATTCCTTGGTTGCAGCCGTCTTTGTTGTTTGGCGGGTCCAGGCTGGGGATTTGAACCCGCCACCTTAGGTGTACGTGGCTGGCGCCTTAGCCGGTTGAGCTATAGGCACCGAGCCTGGAGAGTCTTCAAAATCAAGAACTGGTTGGGCACAGTGGCTCATGCCTATAAACCCAGCACTCTGGGAGGCTGAGGCGGGTATATCACCTGAGCTCAGGAGTTTGAGACCAGCCTGAGCACCTATGGTCCCAGCTACTCAGGAGGCTGAGGCAAGAGGATCATTTGAGCCCAAGATTTTGAGGTTGCTGTGAGCAATGATGGCACAGCACTCTACCCAGGGCAACAAAGTGAGACTGTTTTCTTTTTCTTTTCTTTTTTTTTTTTTTTTTGAGACAGAGCCTCAAGCCGTTCCCCTGGGTAGAGTGCCATGGCATTACAGCTCACAGCAACCTCCAACTCCTGGGCTCAAGCGAGTCTCTTGCCTCCACCTCCCAAGTAGCTGGGACCACAGGCGCCCACCACAACGCCCAGCTATTTTTTGGTTGCAGCAGTCATTGTTGTTTGGCGGGTCCAGGCTGGGGATTCCGACCTGCCACCTTATGTGTGCATGGCTGGCGCCTTAGCTGGTTGAGCTGTAGGCGCCGAGCCTATCTGAGGTTTTATTAAGCTTCAGAACCTCCTTCTTTCAAGTTTTTTAATAAAAATTCTTGACAAGGCCATATTTCAAAGGGAGAAAAATCCCACCAAAAAACTCAAGTTTAGATTACAACTAAGTTCTATAGTCCCACACACCTGTTGCTACTCTGTAGATAGTACTAGAGTGATCAAGCAGATCTTCCCTCTATGGAAAGCATTTCTTTATCTTCGTGTTTCTACAGGTTTCTTTCCTTGATCTAAACTCTATCTCCTGTGTTTTATTTCTTTAGGATCCTGCTAGGGTTTGAATATTTGTCCTTTTCAAAATTCATGTTGAAAATGGATCCTCAATGTGGGAACATTGAGACGTGAAGCCTTTAAGTGATTGGGTTATGCAGACTCTTCCCTCTTAAATGAATGAGGGATTAATGGTTATGAATTAAGGAGTTACCATGAGATTGGACCTGGTGGCTTTATTCTCACCCTCCTTGGCGTGTGATGCCCTGCACCACCTTGGGACTCTGTAAAGAGTCCTACAGAAAGAAGATCCTCACCAGACAGTCCTGTTCTTTATAAATTACCCAGTTTCAGGTACTCTGTTATAAGCAACAGAAAACAGACTAAGATAATCCTCTTTGAGAGACAGGTCTTTTATATAATAAGTGAGTTCTGGTTAATAGGTTAATTCATATTTATGCTTTATTATATTTAATTTATTAAAGGTAAATTTTATTTTATTTTGACTATCACTTCGTTACCCTGGATAGAGTGCAGTAGTGTCATCATAGCTCACAGCAACCTCAAATTCTTCAGCTCAAGAGATCCTCTTGCCTCAGTCTCCCAAGTTGCTGGGGTGGCAGGCACCTGTCACTATTCCTGGAGAGTTTTTCTATTTTTAGTAAAGATGGGGGCTCACTGATGCTCAGGTTGATCTCAAATTCTCAAGCTTAAGAAATCCACCTGCCTCAACAACCCAGAGTCCTAAGATCACAGGCATAAGCCACTGTGCCCAGTGTAAAAATTCATTTAAACATGTTTCCTTGGAAAAGAATACCTTAAAGATTCACTCTCTGTATTTCTTATAGAATTCATGTTCTGTTGCTGGCCAGTGGAATAAAGTATAAATTACTACAGGAGAAAAAGAAGAAATCAAGTAACCCAAGAGGTTATGGAGGTAAACAGGGAAATAGGGCAAGTCATGACAGGGGCCACATTTTTTCCATTAAATGAATCCCTGTTAAATCTCTGTAGCATCCAAGACAACAAGGTTTGTAGAAAACAGGTATTTTGACATTAACTCCTCATAAGATTTTTTACTTCTACTTCTGTTTAGATGTCTTTATAAATGTAGAAGCTTGAAGATAGCCATTCTATTTCCTGAGAGCACTAAAGCTTAATAGTCCATAGAAAAAAAATTACATTGTGTCAAAATATATGAACTCATATTTTGATCCATTGCCTTATTTTTATCTTCCATATCAACACAAATTCCATATTTTTGCATGTAATTTCTCTCCAAATAGATTTGAGCACAACTTTCACAATCCCACACATCTACTGGCTGGGGGTTTTATACTTGTTATCTTGGGAAGTGCTTCTGTGTTATGGAAAGTCTACTTGCTAGTACTCGGCAGCTATGTTTTAAAAACAACAAAAATGCACAGTATTGAAAGGAGTTTAAATTCCCTGTTGATGTCATATGAGTGTAAGAAAATAACTTGGGAAATGTTCTAGTTAGAGATTATTGTTCTAACTCAACTTGTGGAAGTCTTCACTTAACACATATACCTGCGTGGATAGATGATGGGAAGTCCAGAGACAAGCGATTAAACTTGAGATGATTCAGGCAGAGCAGGCTATTTCTTCTTACTGTAAAAAAATAAAGAACATTTCTGAGTCATTGCAGTCTTGGAATGTAATACCAAACAAATGAGAACCAGACCACAAACAGTGGGGCCAAGTACATCATTACGGAGTGAGTAATGTGAACAACTTACATAAACTGTGGCTGAAACTGAGTTTTTAGCAGACAACCATAACCTTTTGATTGCATCAAGAACAGTTAAAAGTTCTCTTTAATCTGCGTGTTGTCCTTCAGGAAAGAAAAAATGCATCACTTCAATTCATAATCTCTAAGACCTGTAGTTTTGCATTAAGATTTAACCCTAATTTCTCTGATCCTTCATCTCATAGCCAGGAGCAAGGCAGCTAGCTGAAGAGAATGAGCTGGGGTCCAAGAGTGTCTTTCATATTGAACACACAGGGGGAGCACGTTACAGGTGATAGAGCCTTCTTCCTTCCGTGGCAGCGCTGTGAAGTGTCCCACTCCAAGAGTTTAGTTAATGGAATAGTTTCTGTCTTTGTTAAATTCCTGTGTTATATACGGAGTTTCTCATAGTTGGTTTCCCATGTATCAGGATAATCTATTCCTAATTGGAATAAGCCACACCTGCCCATACTCTTATTTCCTTTAGGTCTACTATTTTCATTAAACACACAAAAGGCAACACAACTTTCCATTAGCACTTTCTTTAAATGAAACCAAAACACGTCAGTTATTCCTTCTGGGAAGGAGATTAACATTTTTCCTTTCCAGTTTTACTACCTAAATAAAATGTTAATATTCAAAGCATTGCATTTTTAGACATAAATTCAAAACACCTGGTCCTGTGTGAAGCATCACTAATATTCTATCCCCTCGCTGGATTGGTTTTAATATTTTGGAAACTTTCTTTTTCTATGTTCATATCATAATGAGAGTTTAATTTGATCCTGTGTACTTGGGAAGAAAGTAAGAACAAAAAAAGGCAGCAAACAAGTTAAGATCTCTTAGCTTGTTTGGTGTTTGGTATTTTCTAAATACAAATCTTGATCCAAACTCTCTCTCCCACTTTCTTGTTCACTCCACTTTTTATACTGTAGTTGCAGAATGCAAGTCCCTACCCCAGACCAACTAAATCAGAGTACTGATATTTTATAACGACTCAGGTGATTTACAAGCATATTAAAATATGATGAATACTCTTCAGTGTTTATTTCAACTTACAATTAAAAACCAAATATCCTCACCTAGAAATCCCTATAACCCATCCTTATTTATCTCTATCTCTTTCTTTGCTCACCCTTTTCAGTAATAATTTCCTTCACTTTTCAGCTCTTGACAAGAACTCCATCCAATTCCAGTATCAAAGAATGGAATCTTTTTAATATCAAGGATTTTTAGGTCTTTGGTTTTCTCTCATCCAATAGTTTTATCCTCTTCTCTCACCACTTGGTCCCATAGTCATATCTGAAACTCTGGAAATTGCTAATCTACCTTAATGAGTTTTGATCACCCTGCTCATCTATTACCTTTCAATTCCACTTCTTATTAAAGAAAATGTCAATCCTACTAGGACCTACAACCACTTGATTCTCCTACGTTTTCTTTTTTATTACTCTCATCACATCTTGACTTCCTTACTTATTTGTCCTAAACTCTATGGCCCATTGTCTCTTCTCTGAATCTCTCTTCAATGTCCTCATACTTCATCTCACTTTGGTTATTGTCACTTTATAAAATCTCATCACTGGTTAAAACAGGTCTTCATCTACTCCTTTAGAGTCGTAGCTTACCTTGATTTGGCTGAAAAAAAAAAAAAACCCTGCAAAATCATGCTAATGGTTTTGCCTTAAATTAAAGTCCATTAACCTCTAGTAAGACCTCATAAGGTTGCCTGGCAGTTGTACTGTGTTTTCTGTCCCTTTATACAATCTACTCAAATATCCAAATAATATCTCCAGCACAGATTCTTTTCCAATGACCATGTATTCCACTATCCTGATTCTCTGTTGAGAAATTTGCTTCTTATTTCATAAGTAAAATATTGAGATCTCTCCCCCATACACATATATCCATATTCCTACATCTGAGTACTTTCTTTACTATTAAAAAATATGAACTGTCCTGGACTCTTATGGCACCTGCCACATACGCTGGAGCTGGTGGGTTGGAAACTGGCTTGGGCCAGCTAAACAACAATGACAAAGGCAACAAAAAATAGCTGGGTGTTGCGGTGGGCACGTGTAGGCCCAGGTACTTGGGAGGCTGATGCAAGAGAATCACTTGAGCCCAAGAGTTTGAGGTTGCTGTGAGCTGTGATGCAACAGCACTCTACTCAGGGTGACATAGTGAGACTCTGTCACACACACACACACACACACAAATATATATATATATATATATATATATATGAACTATCCTTACTGTTAGTGAGCTCAACCGTTTATCTGAACAACAGGTGCCAATTCATAGTTTACCTAAAGATTTAGCTCTGGAAATTCTCTTTCTTTTACATGATCATTTTTTTCTCTCTGTGTTGGATTCACTGACATAACTAGCATCATAAATTAGACTCATGATATTGAAAGCTATTGTCTCATTTTTATCCTCTATTCTGTAGTAACTCCTTGAAAAAGTTATCTCTATTTGTCTTCAATTTTTCCTCAATAAATTCACCCCCGTAAGGCTTTTGCCTTTAGCTTTCCACTAAAGCCCTTTTTTGGAGGGTCAAAGTCAGTGATTTCTGTGTTCCTAATTGCAATAGTCAATTCTCAATTTCCATTTTGCTTAATCTATCAACATCTGTTACAATTGACCAGATCTCTTTTTTCTTGAAATTTCTTCATGAGTCTTTTTTTTTTTCTTTCGGAGACAGAGTCTCACTATGTCACCCTCGTTAGGATGCCTTGGCATCACAGCTCACAGCAACCTCAAACTCTTGGGCTTCAGCAATTCTCTTGCCTCAGCCTCCCAAGTAGCTGGGACTACAGGTGCCTGCCACAATGTCCAGCTATTTTTTTGTTGTAATTGTCATTGTTATTCAGCTGACCTGGGCTGGATTCGAACCCACCACCTTCAGTGCATGTGGCTGGTGCGGTAACCACTGTGTTACAGGCACTGAGCCAGAAGTCTTTGAAGATAACACATTTTCCTAGTTTTCTTAACTTCGTTAGCTGTTCCTACTTAGTCTGCCTCACTGGCTTCTCATTGTTTCTCTGACCTCTAGATATTGGTGTATTCCAGAGTACTTGGTCTTTTCTTTACCTGTGCTCTCTCCCTTGGGGACATCTTTTATTTCTAATTTTCTGGCTCTATACCTGAGACAGTCTTTGATCTGTAAACTCAGCAAGACAGTTGCATATAAGAATTTAGAGAGCCCCAGTTGAATGCTGCATAGGCAATTCAAAACTTAGTGGTCCCCAAAATAAACTCCAAAGCTTCCTCCCCAAGCCTACTTCCACCTGTAGTCTTTCACATTTCATTAGGTGACAATTCTTTGTCCAGTTGCTCAATCCAAAGACTAAAGCATTTTTGGCTCCTCCATCAATGAATCCTGTCAACGCTATCCTAAATCTGACCACTTTTTCACTATTACCTCCTTCATCTAAGCCTCTACTTTCTTTCATTTGTATTATTACAAAATTTTCTGACGAATTTGTCTGCTTCTGTCCTTGTCAACTGATCCTTCAGTCCCTTCCTAATAAAGCATCCCCAGTGGTCCTTTAAAATCATGTGGGAGCCTGTCTCCCTTCTTCTCAAAGCCCTCCAGCATGTCCATCACATTCAAGATAAAAGTCAAACCCATGCCAATGGCGTTACATTGTTTATATCTGGCATCTATTGGCCTCATTTCTATTTGTCCTTCTTCCATTCATTTTTAGTTAGCCACAGATGCTCCTGCCTCGGGGCCTTTGTACCTATTTCTTTAGCCTAAAATAGTCTCTCAAGTTCCCCAAACTTTTTGAAAATGCCTGCATTTCTACTTTGCCTAATTTCTCTCCTTTGCACTTTTTACCCAGACATCTATATCTATATACATATCTCTATCTATTCTTTTTTTTTTTTTTTTGTAGCCCTTGGTAGAGTGCTGAGTTGGCACGGCTCACAGCAACCTCCAACTCCTGGGGTTAGGCGATTCTCTTGCCTCAGCCTCCCGAGCAGCTGGGACTACAGGTGCCCGCCGCAATGCCCAGCTATTTTTTTTTGTTGTTGCAGTTTGGCCAGGGCGGGGTTTTAACCCACCACCTTCGGTATATGGGGTCGGGGCCCTACTCACTGAGCCACAGGTGCCGCCCTCCTATCTATTCTTAATTTAAGATCTGTCCCCATGGACAGAATTTAAGTTCTGCAGTGCAAGGATTTGAGAAATTTCTGTTCACTGCTGTGTCTTCATGCTTGTTCAGTGACACACACATATTTGTGCTCAGCATATATTTTTTGACTTAAATTCAAATTCCCATTCATCCAATTCTGAGGTGCTAGAATTGCATGTAGCCCAGATTTTCCAAGTTATCCCAAGATTTCTACCTAATTATAGACATGTATCTTTTACAATTTTGTAATGTACCTATTTCAATATTCTTCCCAATTACAGATTGTTTAAAGGTCTATTTTCCTTGACTGGACACTGAGCATAATTATTCGATGGCTCCTCATGGTTAGCTTTTCTCTTCCTATGGGCTCAGCATTGATAAGCCACAGGAACATTGTTTTTTATTCAAATTCTAATGCCAATTATTGTGGTGAAAAAAATCTCAGTCATTAATATCTTTATGGATTTTTTTACAAGAGCCTAGTAAAGGGCCCTGTACCCTGTGGGTGCTTCATAAATAGCTGAGCAGTGACTGATTATAGTAATTGAATCCACTTGAAATTAATTATTTTATCTTAATTATTTTTCCTTAAGTTTTGACAGCAAATCCAGACATTGCAATTTGTTTTGGGTTGTTATGAATAAGCGTAATGCCCCCTGGAGAGCCCACATATATGTGAATTGATGATAAAGTGCATAGTACTCTTTTTGGCATCTGTTACAGATTTTCAAAGAAATCTCCCTAGTATAGTATCATAGAATTTATTAAATCTAGAAGCATTTCCAAAACATATGTTTATAGTTTTATATTTTGAACTGTTCCAAGAATGAATTCTCACTGGCGTTCCAGCCTCCTGCCTGTCTCCCCTCCCTCCAGTTCATCCTCACCTCGCTGTTGAGTTGCATTGCCTCATCATGGCTCCAGTCAAGCCATCCTCATGCTGCAGCAGTGTTGATGGTTCCCTACCGAATGTCAAGTAAAGTCCAAATGTATCAATAGGTATGTGATGTGATGAGCCTAGTAGCTACCCTATAGCTTATACTTAGTATTTCCCTAACTATGTTTTGTCAAACACTTGGGTCACATGGGATGCTAATAGTTTTTCAGTGAAAAAATGAGTAAGAGTCCAAGTAAGTTTGGGAAATACTGAGTTAACATACAGCCAACTTCTTGACTCCAGGACTTTTCATAGCCTTTACAATTCTCACTGTGATTCTCTGAAAAGGAGATTATTTTGTCTGTAGGACTATTTCTTTTTTTTTTCAACAGAACCTGTTTTGTTCTACAGGAGTTTAGGTTTTCCCTGAAGCACCATTGTAGGATAAATCATAACTAACTCTTGCATTATTATCATGCAATACAAGATTCTTTTCATCACTTGCATGGCTGACACTATATCCTGGTAATCCCCACAGCCTTTTAGTATTTTTAAAAGTAAATAGAATGATATTTTACCCCTCTATCTGAAGTGCCTTAATCAAAATTCTCTAGTTAACTCCTACTTTCCTTCAAGAATTGGAGAAGGGGTGAGCTCCATGGAAGACTCTCCTGAGATCCCAAGGAGAGTAATATGTGTACAAGTACCTCTTAATAGAGACCTTAGCATATAACATTGGCATTTTCTTTTCAGGTGCTTAGTTCCTCCCTGGTCTCTAGTGTACTGAGAATAGAGAATGTGTTTTATTTACCTTCACATACTTAATGCCCAGTGTGGTACCTGGAAAACAGCTGGCACTTGATAAATATTTGTTGAAATATTAGTATACTATATAGATACTATGCTAGATGACATATATTTGAAAGGTGAACAGTGGAAATTATTTGTAAATTGCCTTGACCAGACACAAGCATGTTCTGCAGTATAGACGGTAGTATCTCTCTGTGTAAACAGAGGGAATCAGGATAAATTAAATCATTGCTAACATGTATCACTGTTACCCTGCATGTGGTGGGAACACTCTATTTCAATAATCTATAACATTTCTATCCTTTTTGGCATGTGTTGTGGGTATTGACTAAAAGGCATTTAACAGCACTGGAAATGTTTTGAGGTGGTTTAGAAACCATATTATCTATGGCTCAGTGTAGCTGAGAAGTTTAGCAGGCAGCGATTTCATCAGCTTTTTTGCAGTAGTGCCCTAAGACCATTTGGCAGATGGCAGTAGGCAAAGAAGCAATGGTGATAGCTTCTCAGAGCTATGAAGCTGTGAATGCAGATCACAGATGAAGGAGACCCCAAGCTGTGTCACTTTTCGTCCTGTCCCTGATAGTGGGAAGGAAGCCAAGGGTACCCTCTGTCTGCAAAGAACATGTCCCTGTCTAAGAAAGGCATCTCAATCTGACATTAGGAAACTATGGAGTAATTGCTTAATTCTATGCTAGTTGGTTTTAACAGTTATATTCCGAAAAATTATTAGTTTCCCTAATGTTTTCTGAATGATCCTAGGTTTAGTGATGTAGGAGGTTCAAAATGGGTTAAATAATTTCTGCCCTCAAAGAACTTATAATTGGGGGAATAGTATAAACCCTCAAATAGCCACAAGGAAAAGCAGCATAAGATACCTGCATGTTGAATAATACAAGAGTGCCTGGGAATTGCTTCCATATGGACTTTTCAGGGAGGTCTTTGAGGAAGAAGAAACATTTGAGCCAGGCCATGATTCAAGTTAGTTACAGAAATTTGAAGATGAATGAGGGAATTCAAAGTAGAAGTACAGAATAGACCAGGCGTAGAGATGGTGAATGATGGTGCATGTCCAGGAAGCATCCTGCGGTCTAGTTCAGTGGAAGTGTGTATTTTAGGTAGGGACATAGTGGTAGATAAGGCTGGAAGATGTCTTGGTTGAACATTGATTAGAATCTTTAATGTTAGATTAAGTTTATAAAACACACACACTGTGTTTACATGTATTTTAAAGAAAACTGAAAGTCATTAAAGGCATAATGGTAAGAAATTTCATCTGAACAATGGGTACCAGAGTTTCTCTAAGGGCAAGAATTGTCTATCATTGAAAAATATATCCTGACTTCTGAAAGTGCATGACAGAATGAATATATGTTATACCTAACATGGGTAAAGGTAGGAGATGCTGAATGTGGGTCTTGGGGATAACAGGGCAGAGTCAAAAGATACCAAGATGTAAAATTCTGCATAGTTTTAAGAAAACAATAGAAACACTAATTTTTAAAAATAAATATATTAATTTAACACTTAATATTAGAGTAACATTAGCATTTTAAAAAATAGATTGATATAATGAAATGTGATTAATTCAATAGATGGTAGAGAAATAGTAAAATGCTGGGATAAGGGAAATGAATGACATGAAAAGTAGAAAATGTTGGAAAAATAAATCAAAATACATCAATAATCACAATATAGGTAACTTAAAGTCACTAAAAGATTGAATTTTTTTTGAGTTTTTTAAAAAATTTAAAAAACGCGCTCTTTATAGGCCAGTCTATAAAAACTCAGCAAAGAAATGTTGTAAATAAAGATATTGAATTAAAGCAGTAGTTTTTGATTATTTTTGGCTTCAGAACCCTTTACATTCTTAAAAATTATCGAGGACCCCAAAGAGTTTTTGTTTATATGCCTACATTAATTGGCATTAATCTTATTGCAGTTAAAATAGAAATTAAAAGAAATATTCATTAGTACCTTTAAAAATAAAAACAAACCCATTATGGGTCAATATAAATAACAATTTTTGAAGAATAACTGTTTCCAAAACAAAAAATAAATTAGTGTGATGAATTATATTCATTTAAATTATTGTAAATTTTTAATGCTTGGTTAATAGAGGTTGGCTAGATCCCAAAACAAAGTCTACATTTGATCAATTACCATCTCACATGTCATATAGTCTCTGGAAAACTCCACTATCAGTAATGAGATATTGAGTATGAAAGAAAAAAAAATATGTCTTTGTGGTTTTATGAACATAGTTTGACTGCAGAACCTCTGATAGGGTCTTAGTGACCCCAGGGATCCCTAAATCATACTTTGAGAAGTGCTACTTTTAACAAAACTAGAGGGCAATGTTATTATTACCAGACAAAATAAATTTAATGGTAGAAACATTAAAAAAGAAGAAAGGGGGAGAATTTTAGTGCAAATAAAGCAATCACTGAGATGATAAAATATTAGGTCATAAAGAGAATCTCAATAAATTCATTTTTTTGTTTTCTTCTGTAGTTTCTTTTTATTGAGTCATAAACACATAGATCATGTATACATTAATGCATTTGTGGGGAATTTGGAATTCTTACATCAAACTAGTTAATATAGCCTTTATATGTAGATCACATTTTCTTACCATGCTACTTTGAAATTAAAGACCCAAAACTATGAGCTAATGACAAAAATCTCCAAGTATATGAAACTTGAAAAATAAATTTCTCAATGACATATGGTTTGAATCAAAAATCCTGAGAAAAATTATATCACTTCAGGATACTACTATCTTAAACTTATTTCTTATAAGACATGAAATGCTGATGTAAGTTAATGAATCAGCGGAAGAATCTGAAGCAAGTTGCAAAGAAAGATAACTAAATAGAAGAAAATAAAGGACAAAAACTTAAGATTCATGAATTTAAAAACTAACAAATGAAAGAGCAAATGTAAACAATACGAAAACCTTCTTCTTCTTCTTTTTTTTTTAAATAATGACAGATAGAACTATGGCAGGATTGCAAAAGGAAAGAAAAAAAAGAGTGGATACAAATGATATGAGAAATAAATTTGGAAAAACCAATACCACATGTACTCAATACTAAATTGGGAATAGTCAGTCAACACTCATGTGAACAGATGGAAGTAAAATTCAATAAGAATCGAGTAGGTGGAAGGGAGGTGGAGAGGTTGGGTTAATTCACCCCTAAGGAGTACAATGCACAGGTTCTGGTTGAAGGGCACACTTATAACTCTCACTTGAAATGTGCAAAACCAAATGATGTAATCAAAACATGTGTACCCCAGTAGTACTCTGAAATTAAAAAAAAAAATTGTTAAGAGAATGTTATGAACCATTTTGTATTCATACATAGGAAAAACTAGATGAAACTGACATTTTATAAAGAAACTTGTAAATTGCCGTAATTGACAAATATGTTTTTATAAAAACTTGAAAGGACAAAACAATGTATAAGAGCAGGATTTTCACCACAAAAGTGCTCCCAAGTCCAAATGTTGTTATAGGTTTTAGTAAAGGGTGAGGAATCGAATTTCTCTATCATGTGCATTTTGTTTTCTAGGTTAGAAAAGAAAGAAGAGTAGGAGCTATCAGGTGTAGAGCATAAATGTCTCACTTCTGTAATTGGCTAAATGAGGTGAAGGCTATATTGTGTAGTAGGATGTAAGCATTCCACTTTGTACAAATAATCAACACATTGAATCCCATAATGCCATAAATGTACCTATGATAAGTGTATGAATGACTTAGTAAAAAAAAAAAAAGAAAAGAAAAGAAAGGAGAACTATATATATGTTAACAGGACAGTATAACCTTGATAGTCAAATAGTCAAACAAAACTATTAGCTAATCTCATTTACTAAACATGTTCAATAAAATATTAAATTAAATCCAACCATACTCATACAAACAGACTCACATAAATACATGTACTCATACATTAGCTAACAGGCTAGGAGTACACAGACAATTCATTTTTATAAAAAAAAATTATCAATCAAATTTACCACATTAAAAGATCAAGAGAGGCCGGCCCAGTGGATCAAGCCTGTAATCCTAGCACTCTGAGAGGCCAAGGCGGATGGATTGCAGAGCTCATGAGTTCCAGATCAACCTGAGCCAGAGTGAAAACCTGTACTAACAATACCCAGACATTGTAGAGGGCAACTGTAGTCCCAGCCGCTGGGGAGGCTGAGGCAAGAGATTCACTTGCTCTCAAGAGTTTGAGGTTGCTGTGAGCTATTACACTATGGCACTCTATCAAGGGCAACAAACTGAGACTCTGTCTCAAAAAGAAAAAAAAAAAGATTAAGAGAGAAAAACATATGATTGTATTATTAGATGCAGAACCAAGATTACTGGAGACAGTTCACTAATACAAGGGGAAAAAGAAGTACAGAACATGAAAGAAATAGGCAAAGTTGAGATATTTTAAGATAATATCTGCATAGAAAATAAAGAATTATTAACAGATGAAACTTCAGAAATCACAAGAGAATTCTGAAAAGTGGATATCTGCAAAATCAACATAAAAAGAAGGGTAACAGCACATCTTTATAGACATGACTCGTGCTCACAGACCTTCTGTTCCTTCCTAGACAATACAGAGAAATACATGTCCTCAGTTTCCTCATGTGACTAGGGATTTCTGGTGTTATTTCCTTAAAAATGCTTCCCAGAAGTAGGACTTGTTTTATTGTGAATGACAACTGCCACATCATGATCAATAACCCTCATTGTACCCGAAGGTAATGTTGAATTACATTTAATCTGTAAATTAGGTTGGAGAAACTTGACATCTTGACAGTATTGAGTCTTCTTACCCAGGAATATAGAAAATCTCTCAATTAATTTAGTTCTTTCCTTTTATTATTAGAGTTTTGGAGTTCTTGCCATGTGGTTCTGATACATATTCTGTTAGATTTATATCTAACTATTTCATTTTTGGAGGTGTTTATGTAAATGGTATTATGCTTTTAATTTTATTTTTATTATTTTTTTACGAGTCTGTTGGACTGATTTGCCAATCCGCTTTTGATTTATTAAATTCCCTGTTTTTCTAGTTTATAATTGTTCTTCACCACACAAATTACATTTCCTTCGGCATGAAGGTTATCTCCATTTGCAGTACTCAGATAACATGTTGTTATTAGATGTACAAGCAACTCGGAACAATGATGAATTCAGCATTGAATGGCACAAAACATCTGCAAGTTTTTAATTTTAAATTTCACTTGTTTGTTGCTGGCATATGGAAAAGTACTTGAATTTTTTAATGTTACCCTTGTATTCTGCAAACTTGCTGTAATTGCTTGCTGTTTTCAGGATTTTTTTTTTTTTTGGTTGATTCTTTCGGAATTTACACATACACAATCATGTCAGAAGTGAACAAAGGCAGTTTATTTCTTTCTTCCCAATTGCATACTTTTTATTTCTCTTATCTGACTTGTTGTGTTAGCTTGAATTTCTAGTAAGAGGTGAAAAAAGCGAAAGAGAAGGTGAAAGAGAACGTCCTTGACCTATTTCTGATCTTAGTGGGAAAACTCTAAGTTCTTCACTGTCGAATATGATATTAGTTATAGATTTTTTTTTCTGGTGAACAGTTTTTATCAAGGTGAGGAAGTTCTCCTCTTTTCCAAGTTTATGATGACCTTTATCTTGTACTGTGTTAGATTTTGTCAAAGGCCTTTCTTTTCTGTATCTACTGATGTCATCCTGTGATTTTTCCTCTGTAGCTTGCTGACGTGATGGATTACATTTACTGATTTCAAATGTTGAGCTAGCCTTGAATGCCTGGGATAAGTCCCAGTTGTTCATGGTATACAATTTTTCTTATAAGTGATCAGATTTAATTTAATAATATTTTTTGAATATTTTTATATTTATGTTTATTAGGAACATTGATTTATAGTTTATTTATAATGTCTGTATCGGTTTTGGCCTTAGGGTAATGCCGGCCTCATAAAATGAGTTAGGTGATTCCATCTGCTTTGATTCGTTTGATAGAATTATCCAGTAAAGCCACTTGACCCTCATAGATTAAATTGTCTATTTCTTCTTGTGTGAGTTTTAGCAAATGTGTCTTGTAAGGAATTGATCTCTTCCATCTAGATTATCAAACTTGTGTGCCAAGAATTATTCATAATATTTCTTTACTACTCTTTTAATGTCATTAGGATCTGAAATGATGTACCTCGTTCATTTCTGAAACTGGCAACTTGTCTCCTCTCTCTTTTTTTCTTAGGTAGGCTGGCTAGGAGTTTATCAATTTTGTTGATCTTTTAAAAGAACTATCTTTTGGTTTCATTGATTTTCTCAATTGATTTCTTATTTTCAATTTAATCTATTTCTTCTCTAATTATTCTCATTTCTTTTTCCCTGCTTACTTTAGATCTAATTTGCCCTTCTTTTTGTAGTTTTCCAAGGTGGAAATTTAGATGATTGATTTTAGCTCTTTCTTGCTTTCTAATATGCACCTTCAATGCTATAAATTTTCTTCTGATCACTGCGTTCTTTGCGTCTCACAAATTTTAATAATTTATGTTTCCACTTTAATTTATTTCAAAATACTTTAAAATTTCTCTTTGGATTTTTTTCTTTGACTCATGTACTAATCAAAATTATTTGCTTAATCTCCAGGTATTTTGAGATTTTCTAGCAATGTTACTGATTTGTAATTTATTTGCATTATAACAATAGACATTTTATAATTTATGTTTTTTTAAAATTTGTTAAAGTGTGTTCAATCACCCAGAATGTGATCTATATAACCTAGCTTCTTGAATGTTTCATATGAGCCTGAGAAGAATGTTTATTTTGCTGTTATTGGATAAACTAGTCTTAGATGTCTATTATATCCAGTTGATTTTATGGTGTTGAGTTTAAATATGTCCTTACTGATTTCTTATAAATATGTCCTCAGGATTTATCCTTTTCTAATAGAGGGATGTTGAAGTCTCCAGTTATGATAGCAGATTAATCTTTCTCTTTGCAGTTCTATCAGTTTTTGTCTCAAATATTTTGACACTCAATTATTAGATGCATATATGTTTAAAAATTGTTATCTTCTCTCAGAGAATTTATCATTGTGTAAGGCTAAGGTGACCAGATTTTAACATTGGTAAAGCAGGACACCATTGAGGGGGGAGGGGTAGGCAGGGCCTGGGGAGTCTGGGCCTGACAACAATGCAAACTTTGATAAGCAGTTCTCGATAATCGGTTCTCAACAATTATTCGTTATTATTAAAGTTTAACATTATAAAATTAACAAAAATAATATAAAACTCATATCCTGGTGAAATAGCCACATGGCAGTCAAAAACCGAATATTCTCTTCCTATTCTCACGTGTTCCCTAGCTTGTCATGCAGTCTTTCCAAAAATTGGGACTTTTTAAAAACACAGCAGGATGTGGGACAAATTGTTAAAAATTGGGACTGTCCCGCCAAAAGTGGGATGTCTGGTCACCTTACTCTAGAGGGGGGAGGGCTACTTGTTTGTTCCAGACAGTTTGGCTCCTTCTGAGCTAATTGTCCTTGCCCAGAAGCAAGGGAGGGAGCCAGTCTCCTTCTGGCTTGCCAGGAGGGGAGTAGGGAGTTTACATTAGCCTTTTCATTTCCTAATGAAGTTACATTAACCTTTTCATTTCCAAATAGAGTTACATTAACCTTTTCAGCAGCCAAAAACAGTATATTCCCTTCCCATTCTCCCACTATTCCCTAGCTTATCATGCATTCTTTCAAAAAATCGGGACTTTTTAAAAATGCCATGGGATGAGAGACAAATTGTTAAAAATCAGGACTGTCCCACCAAAAGCAGGACATTTGGTCACCTTATGTAAAGCCCTTCCTTATCAATGATAACTCTGTTTATGTTATCTGTTCAGCCCAAAATTAATACAGCTACTCCTTCTTTCTTTAGATTAATGTTAGCATGATATATTTCCCTCTAACCTTTTAGTTTATGTGGGTCTTTATATTTAAAACTGATTTCTTTAGACAACATATAGTTGTATAATTGGATCTTCTCTTTTGATCCACTTTGATGATTGCTATATTTTAAAGAATGCATTTAGACAGTTGTTTATAAAGGAATTATTGATATAGTTGGATTAATATCTCCATATTCATCGCTATTTTTCATTTGTTGAACTTTCTTTGTCCTGGTTTTTGTTTTCTATCATTTTCTCCCTTTTATCTTTTTAATTGAGCATTTTTTGATTTCATTTTTTCTGCTTTTTTAGCACATTGGTAGTACTTCCTTTCTTACTTTTGTCAGAGGTTGTGCCAGAGTTTGCAATACACATTTACAACTGATTTAAGTCCACTTTTGAATAAGACCATGCCATTTCATAAGTCGTGTGAGTAATAATGAAATAATTCTAATTCCATCTTCCTGTCCCTTGTGTAATTTCTATTATACATTTCAGTTATATATATTCATGAACATATGTATGTATATATAAATGAATACATTGTTAGCATTATTTTGGACAACAATTGTATATTAGATAAGTAAAAATAATTAAAAGATTAATTTTATCCTCACTTATTCTTAAGTTTCTTTTACCTTTTTTTCTATTCTTTTCTATTTTTTTTGAGACAGAGTCTCACTCTGTTGTTCCCAACTAGAGTGCTATGGTGTCATGGCTCACAAAAAACTCAAACTCCTGGGCTCAAGTGATCCTTTTGTCTCAGCCTCCCAAGTAGCTGAGACTATAGGCACCTTCCACAAAGTAGGTTTTTTGTTGGTTTTCTTCTATCTTCAGTAGAGACAAGGTCTTCCTCTTCCTCTTCCTCTTCTACCTCTTCCTCTTCCTCTTCTTCTTCTTCTTCTTCCTCCTCCTCTTCCTCTTCCTCTTCCTCTTCCTCTTCTTCTTCTTCTTCTTCTTTTTCTTCTTCTTCTTCTTCTTCTTCCTCTTCTTCCTCTTCCTCTTCCACTTCCACTTCCTCCTCCTCTTCCTCTTCTTCTTCTTCTTCTTCCTCTTCCTCTTCTTCTTCTTCCTCTTCTTCTTCTTCCTCTTCTTCTTCTTCCTCTTCTTCTTCTTCTTCTTCTCCTCCTCCTCCTCCTCCTTCTCTTCCTTCTCCTCCTTCCTCTCTTGCCCTTCTCCTCCTTCTCTTTTTCCTTCTCTGAGAAAGTCCTTATCTTTCACTATTGATGGGTAATTTCACCCACTACAGAATTCTAGGGTGGTATCTTCACTCTCAACACTTTAAATATTTACTCCACCTTCCTCTCTTGCTTTTGTGGTGTGTGAGGAGATGGCAGATTTCATTCTCATTTTTGTTCTTCAGTGTAAAGTATTTTCATTCTCTACTTTCTTTCAGAATTTTTTCTTTATCTTTGATTTTCTACTGTTTAAACATTTTATTGCTAGGTAGAGTGTTTTTTTGTTTTCTTGTTTTGGGCATTTACTATTTAGTGTACTGAGTTTCTTGGATATGTGGTTTGATATCGAATATTAATTTGGAGACACTCAGTTATTATTGTTGCAAATATTTCCTCTGGTCTTTCCTTTCATCTGCTTCTGTATTCCCACTACACATCTTTCTACCTTTTGTGGTTGTCCACAATCCTCACATACTCTGTCCTATTTATTCCAAGCTTCCTTCTCTTCGCTTTTTAGTTTTTTGGGGGGGGGAGTACTGATATTACTTTAAGCTGCTATGTCTATGATAATTTGTTGTAGCAGCAATAGGAACCCTATACAGCTAGCATCACATCACTTTGAGGCAGAGTGTGAGAAAAGTTTATATCTCAATACAGTGTCACTTTGGGAGAGATTATATGAACCTTTCTTTCACGGAATAAAATTACTAGTGAGCATATAGTGAATAGATCACTAGACTAAGTACATGAATGTAGCACAATTTTGCATAACAATGCAAAACCCAGACACAAACAGAAAATATGGAGAAGAGTTTTTTTGGTAGGTGGGTGTATCTAAAATATAATCTGTTCAGGATCACCTTAGAGGAACTGCACTGCTAAATACCACTAATGTATTTAATGTTATTCTTTTTTAAAAACTTGAATTTGTTCACAGCTTTTTGAAACTTATCTATCAAATTTTATTAGTCAGTTTGTACGACATCTATTTCAACATTTTTAAATAACTTTTCAAATTAATTGGCTTTTGAAAATTAGTTGCTTATTGGGACACATTCTAGAAAATCTATTACAAAAGAAGAAAAGAATAAATGCACCAACTTACTGATTTGCTGAATATTGCAGCACTATACCTGCAATTATTGATCGAAATAAAGTTCAAATATCCATACTTTTATTTTTATCTAAAGGAGAATATTTGCTTTCTTACATTTTAAAAGTGTATGGACTACTTGTGAATTGTCTGATTAAAGATCCTGCACAAATCTCTTTTGATAAATATGCAGATAAAGAGAGGCTAACTTGCCCATATAGTTTATTGACTATTTCAGGTAGGTGGTTAAATCCACTTGGCCAAAGCAAATGCTTGTGTCACTAATAATTACTTGTGTGGATCATTTCAATTGTGCTGGACTGCCCCAGGGAGTAATTGACATAGTTGTTTGTTGGCCTGTGGGGTAACCTGTGCTTTCTGTCTTTTCTCCATTTCCTGTAACTCCAAAGGAAATAGGACCTGACGTACTTGGAAGCTCTGTCTACTGACTATGACCTTGTATAATATGAGTTTTCTGGGTCTGCTTTGAAGAGGTTGCCTGACTCTTCGCAGATCCCCCTGCCTTAAAAAAAGAAAGCTAATTAGGCACTAAGAAAAGATCCATTCTTTTGAGAGTGAACACATTCCAGTTTGTTTTGTTCACATGCAAATGAATAAAAGAGTTAATAATTTAAAACCGAATGTCTCATTGAAAAATGATAAAGGTTTTCCATTTATTTGTGTCACTAGTAACAGCAGAAATATATTCACATTCTCTTTTCCTAGTATATACTCAAATTTTAGGCTAATTTTCTGGAACAGCTATGTTGACATCAGGTATTTTCTTGGTAACTTCATATTTTTCTATAGTTTGATTTAAAATGTGAATTAATTAATTATTGATGATGTTTAAATGTATAGCTTTGTTTTGCTTTCTACACTCAAACATTACTTAGAAAAATAAACTAAAATTTTCTGCCTCAAGGCATGGGGTTGAAGTAGCTTTTCGGAAACTACATTATAAAGTAGATAGAAAACAACTAATCTTTTAGTGTTAATGATGCCTTATATTTCCTTCTGTTTTTCTTCAGAGGAACTTAATAAATATTATAGGAAATATCTCATTCAAATATCCCTATGTGAGTTGTAAAGGAAGGGGATCATTTACCTCATTCTGAAGCTAGAGAAACTTAGATAGAAGGGGTACAATTGTATGAAATATGCATTACATAACTTTTTTGTTCTACTTGTAAGAGTCTTTGTCTAACAGTAGATTTCAGCCTTTTTCTGCATGAGATGACCTGATGAAATCTGATTGAAAATTCTCATTTGACCCATCAGCCTCTCCCTCTACAGCCTTGTTTACTTCCAGTTCAAACTGGTGTCCAGCTCTCCCCTGCTGATGAAGCTGATAGCTCTGCACTTAATCTTCTTGCCTGAAATGGAGGAAGATGAAATTTCTATTCTGTCCTTCTTAGCCTGTTTCCTTGATCAGTCTTGGGCCCTGGTTTTAATTATCATGGGGGTTCTCTATCTTGGTACACACCAGAGATCCAGGGCTTAGACAGACAGACAGAGGAAGGTCCCTTTATTTGATTTATTTTACAACTTTTTACGAAAGTTTTATTGCTGTCACTTTTTCTTCATTTCCTTGGGAGAAATAGAAGCTGAGTCCTAAGCTCACAGACTGTTGTGACCTACCATGGTCTGGAGCCAGAATAAGAGTCACTTGGAGAAGTAAACTTCTTGAAGTTTCTAGGACAAAAACTGGACTGCTTGTGATTATAAAGAGGCAGTCCAGAGTACAAACTCTGATGGATTAGGTCCAAGTGGGAAGTGTCTCCAACTACACATATTTGCTGTGGAACATTGAGGCACTACGCAAGTACTAGAGAAAGTCAGGGCTGCTTTAGTCCAACACAAAAGAGCCTCATTGTTAGCTTGTCAAGCTCATATATGGAATCCTGGAGATGGGGTTATTCTTTCCTTCTCTTCATGTTCAAGTGACATAGTTTACTTGATACAGAGACACCTACATGACACAGGTTAATTAGAGATTTCTATGGATCATGTATCTTTCTTCTGAGGTACGTCAGAGTCTTTAGCTTTACTCTCTCCACATGCAACAAATTGCAAGCCTTCTTTGGTAAGAAGCCTTGATTTTTCTAAATCTTTTCCAGTTTGGCAGGCCCCTGGTACTTTCTATAATTCATTCTTCTTTCATTAAGCCTCCAGTGTCTGCATTCTCCACTTTGTAGAACGGGGACTGCTGGAATGAGGCTGCAGGAGATAAGAAGAGGTGAGACTAAGAGGTTCAGATTCTGAAAGAAGAAGGGGAGAAGAAGGAGGCTTTGGGGGAATCTAAGTTCAACACAGCAATCTGATCGTTAGTTCTAAAAAAATTAACATCATGGTCAATCTTATTATATGTATAAAAAAAAATTGTTGGCCGGGGCGGTGACTCACACCTGTAATCCTAGAGCTTCAGGAGGCTGAGGTGGGTGGGTTGCCTGAGTTCACCAATTCCAGACCAGCCTGAGTAAGAGCGAGAACCTTGTCTCTGAAAACAGCTGGGCGTTGTGGTGGGTGCCTATCATTCCAGCTACTTGGGAGGCTGAGGCAAGAGAAACACTTGAACCCAAGAGTTTGTAATCACTTGAGGTTACAATGAGCTGTGATGCCTCGGTACTCTACCAAGGATGACAAGGTGAGACTCTGTCTCAAAAAAAAAAAAAAATTGTCCAGGGAGCATTTTTCCTGGATTTAAGTTAAATGATAAGAAAAGCTGGGATTGAATTTATGACAATGGAAGTATAAGGCAGTAAGAGAGAAAAGGCAAATGATGGTGATGTGCATAAATTCACATTTTTTATACTATATATTAATGTGTGTATTTTGAAAGAGGCCTATATTTATAGATATACAATCAACTTTTTGAATGAAGAGCCCAAATGATGTACTTTTATAGTCTAACTAAAAAGTGAGGAGAACTTTTGGTCTTTGGAGAAGACCTCCAAATTAGTCTGCTGGGGCTCCCGGAACAAAATATTATGGACTGGGTAGTTTTAAAAGGCAGAAACTTCTCACCATTATGGAGCATGGAAGTCCAAAATCCTGCTGTCACAGGTCTGACTTCTTCTGAGGCCTTTCACCTTGGCTTGTGAATGGCTGGCTCCTTTCTGTGTCTCCCCATTGCCTTTTCCGTGTATCCGTGTCTATACCCTTCTCATAAGGACCAGTCATATGAAGTCATTGCCCCACATTTTTGACCTCATTTAACATTAATGATTGTCATAAAGGGTCTATTTCCAAATACAGTCATATCAGGGATTAGGGCTTTAATATATGAATTTGGGGAGAGAAGATACAATGTGGTCTATGACAGCCTCCCTCATTCTCTCACTCTACATTGTCAAATTCTCTGTTCCTGTGAATCTCAGACTCCAGTTCGTACGTGTACCTTGTTTCCTGAGTCTTGTCAGCTAATGACTATAAAAAGAATCTTCTTGTTCCTACTGATGACACTAATAATAACTAGGTCTGGAAACAAACTCTGCACAATGTCTTGGTTAACCTGGAAGAGAATTCTCAGCCTTTGATCAGAGCTGATTTTGACCATATTGTGACCATGGATATTTCCAGTCATGAAATTTGTCTGTCTCTAAAGTGACCAATGACAACTTGGACTATTCATACATAACGCACTTTAATAGTCAAAAGGGATTTCCCTCCACCTTGGGATTTTTTCTGTCATTCTGTGGGAAAACAGGAGAGGACAACTTGCATCTGGCCTTTCAGGCTGAAGGGACTGTCAACAAGAGTATTTTCTTGGAGAAGACACTATCATTGTACTACTATGTCTTAACAGTAAGAATATTACTTTCAGAAGTTATAAAAATCTATCTGGATATAATCAGGTAAGGTAAGCTAGAAATCAATACGAAGCCATATTTTGTCATTTTAAATGTGCTGAAAGCTGAGATTTGTGCCAGGTCACTGTAGAGATAAGTAAGCTGATTGGTTCAAATCATAGCTCTTTCTTCTGCTTTCTTAGTATTGTGTCAAACAGATGAAGGCTAAAAGAACCTATGATAAGATTTACTCAGCGGCACTTTCCATTTGTAAAGGATGAAATAGATATGGCTACAGAAAGAGAGATGAAGATGAAGGCAGACATCAGAGGTCTATGATGAAGTATGTGAGTTGAATTCAGTAATAAATTGAAAGAATGGAAGAAACAGAATTCAAAACAATTATCCATCTTAAACTACACTATAGGAATGGGAACATTTTCTATATCTCTGGATGTAGGAAGGTTTATTTTGGGGCTGCTGTGAAAGTCACCCATCACGATGCCTATTGCTTGACATTTTTATGGCTGGATTGCAATTAGTCTCAGGGGACACTTGAGTGCTTCATATATAGCTAAATTTGTATGAACTTATTAAGTTTTATTAGTTTTCTAATTGCTATAATTTCATTACCAACATTAATTAGCATGTAAGCTTTCTCTTGCTCATTTGAGGAGAGGGGAGAAGAGAAAATATGTATTACTGGGAGTTCAATACAGATTGAACTGCAGTGTATCTGTCTTATTTGGAAATCTCTCATATCTTCCCTAAGATTCTGACCTAGATTTAAAAACAAATGAAACACAAGCCATGTTCAGTCCTTGAACTCAGAGGTGACAGTCAAAACATTTGGCTCCCAAAAAAGCAGGGGCAGCATTCCCTCAGCAGGGGACACTGAAGGGCTAAACTGGACGCTAGGCATAAGAATCCTTTGGGCAGGCTGAGGGCTGCTGGCCGAACCCCAACCAGGCCCGGGGCACCTTTCATTTTGTTCCACTATTCTATTCTCTTCTAAACAAATGTAAAAGAAGTTAAGGTCAGATTCTGCTTGCAGGTGCCTTTTGGTAGAAGTCAGGGTCAGGAGAAAACTTTTGTTGATTTCAGTAAAAATTGTCTTTGTCTTCACCTAACAGAGGGTAGAATTTGGCACCGAGAGGCCCGACTCCCTGTTTGTGCACTATCAGCAGCTGTTTGCTACTAATCTTGACGAATATTTGACGTAGCAATATTCATAAACAAGGCACCCTTCCAACATGCAAAATGCTTCTTGTTTCACAAATTCCAAAAATAAATTAAATAAGAAAACTTAAAAGAGATTAAAGTTCTGGATAGCAAAGCAGTTTATATTAGAAGCAGAGAATATTATAAAATTCTGTGCCAGCTCCTAATAATAGGACAACACACACACACACACACACACACACACACAGAGACAAGCAAAAGGATCTGTCTCCTCCTTTCTTAAGTTTTATGTATCACAATGTCCGTGCTTTTCAAGCCTTTTAACCCATGGCATGCTTGAACCTATAGTTAAACTTCTGTGGCACACTTAAATTATGTTGATCAAGAATAAGAGTAAAAAAAATACACTTGCTGTCCTTTGAACATCTTTTGAAAATAATTTAATTAATGATATTTAAAAATTTTTGCAGCACACCTAAGATCCTGTCACACTCACCGGCACACCAGTAGAAAATCGATAATCACATGCATTCTCATGTTGGAATAAGAAAGTTATTAATATATATCCAAACGTTTAATAAACAGATTGAAAAATTTAAAAACCTTCTATAATTAGGATGTAGCCATTTTATATATATTTATTCCCACATGCAACCCACATCCATACCCGTACATACGTATAGATTTACAATTACAACACCTACATCTAAATCTTTGTCTATATCGATATCCATGTCCATAACTCTACATTTATCTCCATATTTAAAAGCAGTTTTCTGATGAAGCTCTTGATAATTCTATTGATGGGACATAGAGATGAATTTGTGAAACATGATCCCTAAACTCCCTTGTGAGACTGGGTATCGACCCAGGAATTTAGCCCCTAGCCCACCAAAAGATCAACTCATTGTCCTTTTTTTCCTAGCCAAGAGAAACACCTACAGAGGGATAAAACTGTGAGATACAGCAGTGACTCTTACCCTTTGACACTCACCTGTTCTAGATGTACTGGCCTCCTTGTGCTCTTGGAACAGAGTATGCCCCTTTCTGCCTAGGCCTTTGCCTCTGCTATTCCCTTGGTCCTAGAAAGCTTTTGTCCTGCAAGGCTGCTCCCTCATCTCTCTCAGGACTTTACTCCAATGATGCCTTGTCAGAGAAGCCTTTCTGGGTTTCCTTATCAAAATATGCATGGCACTTCTTTTTGTTCTTTCCTGTTCTGTCTTTTACCTTGGAAGTTATAACTAGCATGCAATGCATTTTACTTACTTAACATGCTTTTTATTTACTCTACTGGAGGAAAATACTGTGATATTTTGACCATGCTATAACCTCTGTGCCAGACTAGTTCGTACCATCACCATATAGTGATTGGTCAATAGGGAACCAATGAATCCTTTTCCTCCTCTCTCTAACCCTGTATTCTCATAGGATACTCCCTGCTATGCTATTAGACCAATTAAAAATAAAATATGACATTATTTTCCTTTAAAATTTTGTTAATTTGTTTATCACGGATTTTTGCATTAATTGTTAATCTTTTTTACTTCTTAAAAATTTCTTTTATTAATTTTTAATTAAGTTTTGATTTTAAAATATTATATTAAAATATTATCTATATTGACTACTGAAATTTTGGCTAGCCCTTTAAATTTTGTGCCTCAGACAAGTACATCACTGGTCTTATTCCTTTCATTATATTCCTGGCACTTGATGAAAAAAGGATGCCATGGTCTAGCATTGGGTTATGAACCAGTGTTCTCAATGAGGGTTGCCTCAGCTCTTTCTAAATATTCAACTGCATTCTGGCTTCCAAAGAAAGGGAGAGAGGTTGTACTATTTCCCCAATTTACTTGAATTTGGAGGACTCCACCATGGGGGACTATGTGAAACTGGGAAATGTTGATCTCTCAATTGTCTTTTTTACTCAGCTCAAATTATGGGCCTTTTATAGCCTTTGTAAGAAAATTAAAAAATAAACTAGTTTTAAAAAAGAGACAAAATAGTTAAAGAATAACAGTTTCGGGAAATGCAAAAGTGGTACAAGTTCATTCGTGATGGTTGTGAATCATAATCTCTATTATTTCCTCAATATATACCACAGGAATAACTGGAGAGAGCCTCCACGAGCCGGGAGCTGGTGCCTGCTTCACCTCAATTCTTCACACACTATGAGCACAGCTCCAAATCCTCCCAAACTTCTCTGATTCAGAAGTATTTTGATATCCGCAGGGGAAGGAGTGCCTGGTACTCAAATGTAAGCAAACTTAAAACATATATTTGAAAAACAATTCAAGTTTATGAAAGAATAATAATAACCAAAGAAAATACACATTTGAAAAGAGATTAGAGATACCTTGGAAATTCAGACAAATCCAAGTAAACAAGGTTAAATGTATACATCTAAAAGAATATCCAGAGCACTCCAGGTTTACTTTGAAGCAAAAGAAAACCACAGAATGTGTTTAAAAAAATAAAAAGAAAGCTTTGTACTGAGGTTTATTGATTGAGGTTTTAACTTTTGGAATACTTGGCATGAAGTTCTCTAGATTATGGAGGGGCTGATTCCCTCCATCATCCCTTTGGTGTGTGGACAAACGATTAGGTGATTGGCTCTGGTTACACCCTGCAAGACACTGGAGGGAGGGGCCTGGGTGATAGATTGAGAAGCAGATCTTCCATCCTAAGAATCTGGAAACTATAATTACAAGCAAGGTGAAGATTTGTACATTCTATAATCACTATTACTCCTGAGTTCTCTGGTAATACAGTAGTCCCGATGTTATTATTTGCTCTTCATCTTCCCAGTTCTTGGAGACTTCATTTTGGTCCTCAGTTTTGACTGCTATAGATTAACCTCCCTTTTTTTCTTCTACTCGGTGATAGCCCTTGCATTTTTGTAGGGCAAACCTTGGAACATGAAGAGACTTATCATGCAACAAAACATGGGACTAGTCCATTGTGTATGTAAAGTCAATGATGTTAATTTGCTGCAGATTGAAGGACACTAATGTCTCAATTGTGCTTGAACTTGTTTTCCCCATGTTACAAGAAGCAGGTGTAGGTAGGGCATACATCACATGGCGCTATTGGAATAACCAGGAGCAAGCCCAGTATTTTAAAGTTCTATGTGATTCTCCCCTCTGCCTTTTTTGAGTATAGATTAGGGTAGGAAGGAAGAATTTAGAGGTAAAGGTATACTATTCTGGGTATGGCCAAAGTTAGTTAAGATTTAGTCTGGTAATAGCTGGACAGAAATTACACCTCCATCATTGAAGAGTTTAATAGTTGCCTTGGAATAGAGTTAGGAAGAAGTAGTTTCAACAAAGATTCAAATTTTATGTTTATGCTAAATATAGTTTAAAAATGTTTAAGCCCATTAAATGTTCTTATTAACACTTATAGTACTTGTATTCATTTTCCATTTCTTCAGAAAATAATCACCACCAATTCAGTGGCTCAAATAAATCATCACTCATGTTCTATCTCCCAGCTCTCTGGAAGTCCCGTGGGCTCTGATGGTTTCTCTGGTTCATGTCTTACAATACAGAAATCAAGGCTGTGTTCCATTTGGAAGCCTCTGGAGGAGACTGGGTCCCTCTTTCATTGCTGGCTTTCCGCTGAGGGCTGTTCCCAGTCCGTGGAGGCCACCTGTTTTCCTTGGCTTGAGGAGCCTTCCTCTTGCTTCTTGTCTCTTTGACTTCAGATGGGAAAAGTCCTCTCAGTTTGTATTCAGATCACAAGAAAAGCCTCAAAAATTTCCATTAGTTAGGCTTTCTTGAAAAATCTGAATACATACGCATATATGTATACTATGTACATACACACATACACGCTCTGATCGGCATGCATCCTAGGGAGTTACATATAATTAGGTCCTAACTAATGAACAGAACAGAATTCTAGAAGTAATTTAAAGTTTTAAATATTCTGAAAAAACTCTGAAAGTTTGTGTTGGCAATGGGAACAAAGTGTAACTCCTCAAATTAGAAAATCTACACTCTAAATATTTTCTGACTTTAAAGTCTCCCTACACTTATAGTCATGAACTTTCTAAGTTCAGTCTCTGTTTCTCAAGGTATCATTATTTTTTCTTGAGACAGAGTCTCACTTTGTCACCCTCGGTAGTGTGCCATGGTGTCATAGCTCACAATCACCTCAAACTCTTGAGCTCAAGTGATTCTTTTGCTTCAGACTCCCAAGTAGCTGATTCTATAGGCACCCACCACAATGGCCAGTTAGTTTTAGAGACAGAATCTCGCTCTTTCTCAGGCTGGTCTCAAACTCCTGAGCTCAAGCAAGCCACTTGCCTCAGCCCCCCATAGTGCTATGATCACAGGCATGAGCCACTGTGCCTGGCCACTCAAGGTATCATTTTTATCATTAATTGACTGGATTTTCTTAAACTATATCAAAACCTTTCTCTATCTTGATAATAATTCTTCAGTGGGCATTCTTTGGATGTAGGCTAAACTCCAAACAACATATAGATATAGATATTCCTCACAATCTCTACAACATCCCTACTCACCTGCCAAGGCTGTCTAATCTACAATATAACAGGTGAATTATAAGTATTGAATCCATTTTTAAGTTTATAGTTCACTTTCCAAAAAAATGCACACACTACTGACTTCTTCCTACACATGATGCATTGTCATATGACACTTTATAGTTTTGTCTTGTTTGTTAAAAATATTAACACTATAATATTCCATGTAACAGTTTTATATGTTATTTTATTCAATAATTTTATCCCAGTTTAGCATGTAGGAACCAGGAGTTATGTGTGGTTGAGGATCCAACCATTCATTCATTTATATACTTAACAAAACAAAGCAAAAACTGTGTGCATCTGCTATGTGCCCAGAATTGACAGGCTATGAAATGTATTAGTTTTTTTAAATATAGCATTCTAAAACATGGTAATGTAAAACAACAAATGTTTGTTATCACACAGCTTCTGAGGATCAGGAATTGGACTTGCTCAGCTGCGTGGCCCAGCTCGGGGGTTTGCACTTGCCTGCAGTTGGAAGTCAATGTCAGCAGTAGCTGAAGTCATCGAAGGCTTGACTGGGGCTGAGGGATCCCCTTGCAAGATGGAGCACTCAAATGGCCATTAGTTGGAGGCTTCAGTTTGTTACTGCATGGCCGCTGTGTACCTTGACCACATGGCAGCTGAAGTCCCACAGAGTGAGGCAGGGAGGGAGAGTGAGAAGGAAGTCTTGATGCCTTTTACCACCTAATTTCTGGCCTTACATACAATTACTTTCCTAGGATCCTATTTATTAGAAGTGATTTATTACTTTCAGTCCACCCTTAGAAGAGGGGAATGAGGTTCTGTCTTGGGAAGGGAGAAGTATCAAAACATGTGAGGATGTATTTGAAACCTACCACATGGAGGAACTTCCTTTCCCTGGCTTCACATTTCCACAGGAGGTGCCCTCCTGATCTGTCTCTCTGTTAGTCCCTGCCATCACTCTGTCCTTCCTGGGGGAGGGGTGATTTACTTGACTGATGAGTTTGGAAGGAAGAACTGGCAGGCGTCTCATCCCTTCTTGCTCCCATATTTGCCAGGTTTCAGAGTTCATGGCTTCCCACCTGCTCCTGGTCAAACAGTGAGCTTCTCAGACAGGCTGTGTGCTTGTGTCAGCTCAGTGCTGCTTACAGTTGAGTGAGTATATCTAACTGAGGGATAAAATGTGAAAAAGACCTCCTGGTTCTCCCTCCTGGGCCATATTCCTTTATAACACGTTTATTAACTAAAGGGGTGATAGTGAGACCTCTGTCTGCTTAATGTGTGTGTTTACCAATTGACTTTGACAGGTAGGGAGAAAGGGATGTCATTGATTTTCAACATGAACTCTCCAGTGGAGTACATGGAAGAAAGCCATACAAATGTGTGCAATATAAAACACTGTAAATATGATGTAAAACAGGAGAATATAAAAGGGCTAGGGAGGTATAAATGCAGGTGGAGGTAATATAGCTAAGGACAGCAGGGAAGGATTTTATAGAGAAAGTGAAATATCAATTTCTGTACCATAAATCAATGCAGTTATTGTAAACATGTATTTTAGAATTGCTTAGCCAAGCCTCAGTCATGTAAAAAACTTGAGAAAATTAAAAGCCAAGAAAATTATTTCTTTTAATTATGTTTGATACATATTCTGATTTTATAACACCAGTTGATTCACTTAAAGTAAACATATTCATATTTTGGCATCTGCCCTGACAGCAGAAACCAAACAAAAGGAGACAAAACAATAAAATCTGGCAAGCGCGATGATTCTCTCTCAGCCTCACACCCTTCCATCTTTTCTCCCTTCCGTTTAGGGTGGTAGGTCCTTCTGAGCTAAGGACAGTCATACAAAACAATCAAAGATATTTTCATGGAAATGAAGAGACTAAAAAAGGAAATGGGTCCATTGCATGGCTACATTACACACTTGCTAGGTGAAGGGCACTCCTATAACTTTGACACAAAACAGGTTAAAGGAAATTATGTAACCAAAATGCACTTACCTCACAACATCCTGAAATCAACAAAACGCATAGATATAAACCAAACAGCATAATAAATGCTTATCAAAGATAGTGATAATTTGTTGGGAGGAAAAGTGCAGAGTGCCTTGATAGTGTGAAACAGGGCATTGACCCAGTGGGAACGACATCTCTAAAAGACCCATAGCAAAATTTGGAACTAAGTGGTGAGGGTGAGAGTGATGCCAGTATGCTAAGCAGAGGGAAGAGCCTGTGTGTGGCTCTGAGTCACATGGCATTTTAAAAAAGATTAAAAGAAGACAATTCAGGCCAGGCAGGGTGGCTCACGCAGTAATCTGAGCACTCAGGGAGGCTGAGGCCAGCAATTGCTTCAGCTCAGGAGTTTGAGACCAGCTTAAGAAAGGATAAGACCAGGTTTCCACTAAAAATTGGAAAATTGGCCAGGTGTGGTAGTGGGTGCCTATAGTCCTTGCAAAGCTGAGACTGGAAGATAGCTTGAACCCAGGAGTTTAAGGTTGCTGTGAGCTAGGCTGACACCATGGCACTCTAGCTTGGGTGACAGAATAGTGAGACTCTGTCTCAAAAAAAAAAAAAAAACAAATAAATAAATTCAGTTCACTGGGATTGGAGTAAAGACAATGAAAGAGAGAGAGCGGCCAAAGGTGAGGCTAGAGGGGGTCAGGGGTGACTGACCTTGCAGAACTGCCTGGGCTATGTTAGGGGTTTAGGTCTTTATTCTAAGGATAATGAGAAGTCATTAATATTGGGAATTGGAAGGGGTACCATCAAATAAGGCTTATAAAAGATTACTTTGTAATGTGGAAAATAATTTAAGGACATGTGTTGAGATCAACGAAAATGTTCTATCCATATAGCAGGCTGGAGATAGAGTTTGTCCAGGAGGGCTGTACAACAGGGAAGGTAGATGGAAAGGAACCAATCAATTTACACAGAGAGGTGAATGGAGAAGACTTGTTGAGTTTATGTATCTCATTTGCCTTTGAACACTCAGAATCCACCTCAATAACCCATTTTAAATAATGAGCAAAATAACTGTTGTATTTAAATACATCAGTGACTCGTACATTGTTTGATTTAAAGAGAACTGAATCAGCAGAAGAAATTGTTTCAATAAATATTAACATATTCAACTCATTCCTTCCTTCTTCTTTCAGAAATGTTAATATAGGCCTAGGGAAACATAGGATTGAGTAATTATAATGTGTAAACAGACAGTGTAGCTTATTTAGACTCAAGCTGTGTAGACAGTCACTGGCTGTGGTATTCAGTCAAGAACTCAAGAGTTTCTTGCTTAGATGATGACTCCTCTGGAAACTATTCTAAATTCATTTACTTTAAACATAGGAACCATTTCTAGGAAATAACTGAGTCTTTTTGGCAGGAATTTTTATCACCAGAAACTCAGATGTTTTACAGAATGTAACCAATAAGTAATATAAATATTGCATTTTTTTTTTTTTTGCAGTTTTTGTTTGGGGCTGGGTTTGAACCCACCACCTCCAGCATATGGGGCCAGCGCCCTACTCCTTTGAGTCACAGATGCCGCCCTCAACTTTTTTTTCAGCGAGCAAATGTAGGCTCAAAGAATGTAGATGACTCACCCAAGGTGGCAGAGTAAATAAGGGACAGGACTAGGAGTGCAAAGCATTTTTATGCTCTACAAAAGTAAAACTTTACTCCTTGTGTGTCTAAATACGGGAGGATTTTAAAGCTGTGGTGCTAAGGAAAATAGTTAAGAAACAAATTAATATGCATAACACTATTTATATAAATTTCAAGCATCAAAGTGACAATACATGTTAAATAAGTTAGGACATTGGCCTTTAGACTGGAGGGGAGGGAATGAAAGTGGAACATGGGGTGGGGGGGAAGTGTAATGAATAACCAAAAACACTAGAGAAACTCTGCGTGGATCAAATATGACAATATGCACTAACTGACTATAATTTTCTTATTGATTCCTTCCCTGGGGAGCCTTTTATTGCCTAGACGAGAATCAACTTTCTGTTCACTTGTTATCAAAACAATTTTACCAAATGCAGCTTATACCCATGACTTTTGAAGAAGTTTACAAAATTAATTGGTCTCTAAACCAAATGAAGTATGTAGAACTCAACTTGGCAGTAGGAGAAAAGGAGCAAAAGGTACCAGGGAATTCCGAGAAGGGGAAATTTTCAAAGCCTGAAGAGACAACATTTATAGCAGAAAATCATACTGTTTTTGCCAACTGATAAATCATGATACATGAACAGCAGATCCGTCTGTGGAGTAGAGAATGAGCTCGCTTGAAATGGACCAATGTAGTCACAAATAGTTAAATGTGTTATTACCAAAAGAAAAAAAAATCTAAACATTTAATGAAGAAAAGAGATTAATTATATTTGAAGATAGGCTCTTCAAAGAACCTTTTATAAACTAATATTTGGAAAACAAAAAATATAAAAATAAATTTTGAAGGGAAAAATAAAGATTAAAATGCTTTAACATTGATTTTTTTTGTCAAAAAGACTTATGTTGGTATTCCATATTTAGTCTTTAAAAGTGTACGTTTAATGGGCAATCTATGCATAACATGCCTCAATGGCCCTATTTCTCTTTTGCAGATGGTCAGCTCACAGAGGAGCTGGTTGACTTACCTGAGGTTAAATAGAAAATGCAACAGAAATCACAAAATCTCAGAATTCATTCTAGAACATGATCTAGAAGTCGGTGATATGATAAGAAATCAATTCTCTACTAAAAAGATAAGACAGCTCTAGCTTCTATCAGTCATTTCTTCTGTGCTTTAAAATAATTGACTGATCACATGATTGACATTCCAGATGGCTTGTCAAAAGACTCACTATTGTAGAGCTTTTAAAATTAGGCAGTCTTCCTTTCTCCTGTCTCCCAAACATATTTCCAGCTTAATCCATATTACCTCTATTCAAAACAATACTTTTTCCTGGAAAAATGCTGCTTCCAAATTTTAAGCCAGTGTCTGGTTTCTTTTTAAATTTGCCAACAAAGCTACCACTTTTGGCATTTTCATCTGCTTCTAGAAATAAAGAAACATATTTTCTAAACCGTTTCCTCAAATTTGTATATTTTATGACTTTTAGGAAAGTCCTGGCACCAGCAATATTATCTGTTGGGTAAAGAAATATTTCTGTTCTAATGTATCATTTATCAAGGGTGATTGAGGTGCGTAGAAACCAATTCTCAACGACATCAGACGTGAGTACTGGATGGTCTCTCATGCCACAGAAAGCAGCCTAAGACCCTAACAAATATATATAGGAATTAATAGCCATGTAGATGAAGAAGAGTGCATGCCATTTTTTTTATTTATGCTAGTTCCGGCCCCTTTAGGTTTGCCTTTAGGCCAACATGTGATTGTACCAAATCCTCCTGCAGACTCACTAATATCCTTTAGTGAGGATATCTCTAATTGCCTTTGGTTAAAGTATTGTTAAAATGTTCATATTTACACGATATTATAATATGAAAGAGGAAAGAAGCCAAAAGATAATTTTGCTAGAGAATGTAGAGATCTTGGCCTATTTTTATACTCTCAAATGTTATTTATTTATTTAGATATTATCATCATTTGAAGGTTTGTAGGGCAAATCTTTGGAATTCTGCTGGGCTTTGTACTTTAATCCACTAGTTTGAATCTGGAAAATTACACACAAGAACATTCTGCTTTGCGTCTTTTCTACACCAAGTGACCTAAGGCAAATCACGTAGCATCTTTAAATTTTATTCACCTCATTTGCCAATTGAGGCAAACCCCCCTGTTGGGATACCATGCTTGTTAGTTTTTAAAACCAAGTATATAATTTATGTTGATGCCTAAAACAGTAATTTGGGACTCTGAAAGTTTCCTTCAAGATTACCCAATTCAAAAGCCCTCAGCTCACAGGAAAAAAACTGTGACCCTATTATGCTTAGAATGTATTTCACACATAATATTTTTTACAATAAGACCTTTACTGTTAAACAATCCCCCTTACTTTTTTTGTATTTTATTTCCTAATCAATGTAACTGTCTTTCTACCTTCCCCATTCTACACCAATGGTTCTTTAAAGAGTATCATTTTTTTTCCAGTTGCCAAATGGGTGATGGTGGTTTGTTGAGGAAGGAACATAGAACTTTTCTGAGATTCAGTTCTTCTTGGACCCACTGTAGTTTATTGAAGAAATTTCTTGTCTATCTCCATTTTGGTTTTACTTCTCTATAAAATAAGATTTCTTTGGATGTTGAATTTATTTATACTAACTCCAAATTATTTACACACACACATTATTTTTTTCCTCTACTTTTATTCACCTTACTTTACTCATGGGCAGTACTTGGTGCACTCGTGAAACTTTGCTGCTGTGATTCTACAGTTCCATCTTATTCTGATTTATCTCTTAACCTTTTTGATTATTTCTATACAGGCTCTGCTTCCCAAGGTCATAGGGTTTTCTGCTATTCTATAATACCCCCTTGTATTTTATTTGTATTAAAAGTGAATCTCAGCAAATAGTGGAAATTCAGCAAGGAAGACTTTCTGGGTTTGGGGTTCTGGAAAGGATGCAGGTTTGAGAAAACATCCACACTCTTTCTAGGCAAGATGGAGATGGATGTCTCCATCTCTGCCTTTAGGAGGCGCTAAATCACAAGCTGTGGGAGAAGCAATGGCCTGACTATGGCCACTCATCTGAACTTGGGTTTGAAGGTTGGGAATTCAGACACTGGGATGAACAGAAATATATTTATGAAGGGCAAAATGCAGAAATTCATATTCATGAACTCTGGGTTAGAGAGAACTAGTGAATAAAGACAGAGAGAGATCAACATCATACTGATGGTTGGTGATCATAAGAATTATTTACCAGGGTGTGTGGCTTGTTAAAATAATATTTACCTCTACTCATCCATCACATCTGTGTTCCTACCTATGACCTTGTCAACGTCAAAGACCATCTACAAAATACTGACTCTATGTTTCTGTTTGTCCTACAGAATTCTAACTTTTTAGCTCATGTCATGTGCTACTTCAACTCTTTATGACTTCAGTAGACCTTCCAATCCATGTCACTTTTATATCATTAAAATCATCCTTACATATATCATCTGCTCTCTTTCCACAAACTTAGAATCCATAGATTTTTATTATAATTGGTTTTTTTTGCACTTCCCATTAAATCCCTTATTCATTTGTATCTTGTTAGATTCTCCTGGAATATCCTGAAATCTATTTAAATCTAACTATCTGTCTAGACTATGCTTACCCATAAAGACCAAACATTGTCAGAAGTATGGATGGTGCGAGCAAACATGTGTGCATGCACATACACACACACTCCCCCAATGATCTGTCTCACGCTAAGGTCATGGCTCAAGGCATCAGAGTGAAGACAGTGTGGCAGGCAATCCTACCTTACTCCCTTAGTTCCCAGTATGTTTCCATTTACAAGAAAATGATCAATTTAAAACTTTTCTCTCCTTTAACTCTGATGATTTGCACCTATCTAACATCTATGGCCACCCTTTAATTCTTTAAATCCTTCCTCTCAGCTTGCCTTATTTTCATTGGAAGAAAGGAAGCAATTTGACAGGAACTCCTTAATATTCTGCCCACAAGTTTATCAAGTTACCTATATCTGCAGCCCTCCCCTCCAGCATTCATCCTTACTCTGAGATGAGGTGCCCCCTCCCTGTTCCTATCAATGCCAACCTCTCCATCTGTGTGCTTTTATTTTTCTCCAGGCTGAAATTCATACCATTTATTTATTATGAACACAAATGAAGGGTTATCTCATCTTTAGGTAGAATTATTCTGCAGTACTATATGAAAGTATGTTTTCAATTGTGTCTAAATGTAAATCAAAACTTCTCACTAAAGTATGAAGTAAATAAATGTCACCTTGAGCTCTGTCTAACTCTGATAAGAGACCCATAAAATATTTAGACTCTATTAATACTATAATTTATTTATTTTATATTAGATTTCCATTTTTGAATAAGATGTAGTCTCCATAGTATTATTAAAGATCATATACTTTTGTATTGTTTCCACTCTTATGGTGGAAAAACAAAGATTTGTTTGGCAGCGTGTTCTAGTTCACATAATTTGTCACAAATTAAACTCAGGTTTCTTTTATTGCCTTGGCAAATGCCAAATAGATTACTCTTCACTTTCATTCAGTCACCAAACATTACCTTGGGGAACAGAATGAGCTGCTTCAAGACAAATCTGGAAGAATCTTTTTGCATTAAATAGACTTGGCAACAAGCCCAAGAAAATCTAATTGAGATGCCTTAGGTCATGGCTTACAAGTAGGGATTCTAATTAAATATCTCCCCATGGTTGAGAGGAGCTCAGATTCATGAGGCACTGTCCAGTAACACTTATTTTGTTATCTATTATTCTCTTTCTTCGCCTAGACATTTTGTCTTTGACCAGATTGTGGTGGGCTACCAGGGCACATACTTTTTATTGAAGTTATTCTACCACTCCCTCTATTAAGAAAATGGTTCATATCCAGGTCAGCAGCTTTCCAACTTTTGACCATGCTCCATTTATAAGTGTATAAATTCATACCTGAATGTAAGACTGTGTGTGTGCAAAATATACGTACAATATGTAGTATATATGGATATAATTTGGATATATGTCTCTTTTCAGTGTGAACTTGGCCTATTTTCTGCCTAGTAATGGCCTTTTCTTTTCCTTACTAGAAACATGATTTCCCTTTCCCCCATTCACTCTTCTCAAATTCAGGAAACACAAGGCGATCTGCATGGATAGCTAGGTTTTCTTTGGTCCTTCTGCTGAAAGAGCCTACACACTGGATCCCGGCTGTTTTCTAGGCTCTGGAAAAATTGCTTAGTCAATTTTTTCAAGGACATACAGATAATAAGTAGGAGAGGCAGGACTGAGGCTTTAGGTGATACCAGTCATTCTACACTCCTAACTGCTTTGTCACGGCAAGAGTTTAATAGGTTACTTTGTCTAAATCCTAAGCTTTTTTATTTATGCAGTGAGAGCATCCTAAGACAGTCAGCAGAATATATTGAAAATGTAGCTTGGGCCATTGTATGTGAGTCCTCTTTGCCTGAGTTTAAACCTAGTGCTTCCAAATGTTAAACTGTTGTCATGTTCTGGTAAAGCTCAAGGAGACAGGCAAGCTACAAGGATCCTTCACTGTTACATGAAAATTTGAAAAAGTAAATTAAAATAAGTGTCACAAACTATGAATATGAAGTCAAATATTTTTCATTCATTATTACCTGATACTAATTGTCATGTTCACGTTAAACTTACGTGAATTTGCATACTCAATATCAAGATATATCTATTGACCAATAAATAGATAGCAGGAGGACAAATGAGAAATTAAAGAGTCCAAAATAGGACACAAATGGTGAAAATTAGCCCTTGGATAATTAAGAGGATCATTACTATTTTTTTAATAGATGGCTATGCCTTTCATGTATATCTCTGGAAAGCCAAAAATTAAAGACTCCAAAACAGGACACAAACGGTGAAAATAAGCCCTTGGATAATTGAGGGGATTATTACTACTTTTTTAATATATGGCTATGCTTTTCATCTTTATCTCTGGAAAGCCAGAACATTTGTTATGAGGTAAGCATAGTCACTTAAAAATAATTTTCCATGTGTCTGTAGGCTGTGTGCCTGTCTTCAGAGAAGTTTCTCTTCAAGTTCCTTGCCCACCCTGAGTTGGAATCACTTGTTCTTTTCTTGCTAATACGTTTGAGTTCTCTGTGGATTCTGGTTATTAAACCTTTGTTAAAAACAGAATCTGCAAATATCTTCTCCCATTCTGAGGGC
>CAUYTI010160508.1:0-17826 GCA_963575145.1 Galago senegalensis | reverse complement strand
AAAGGAATTCTTCTTTATTGATGGGCATATTTTATTAACAAGGATCATTTCTCTGTAGCTGGTAGAAGGAACCAGATCACTTTGGGAACATGCTGCTAAAAGCCAGTCAGCTCATCTTCCTTGGATTTGTCAGTCTGGTAATCAGTAAGCGTCAAGTCCTGATTTTGATAAGGAAGACTTCGGAATACTTTCACGTGAACATAACAATCATCGTCTACTCGTATCTGAAGGGTATTTCAAAAAAGAAGATGAAAAAGAGTCAATCAAAGAGGCCAACATCAAGTGAAAGATCTACAGGGCTGTCGAGATGTCAGTGCAGTAAGTCCTTGGGATATAGCCTTGCTAGATCAGCCTACTGTTCTTAGACTGGCTGCTCCTCTATACCTGCCAAAATATCTTATGAAAGAAAGGGCAGGCTAACAACATGGCAGCAGGCATAGGTCCTAAGTTTATTTTGTTGTTCTTTTTTAAATGTTATAATCTGGGCAGAAATGATAGCCTAGAATTGCTTTTTATTTGCCAAAATGCAGCAAGAGAGAAAACAAGGGACAGCCTGTATTTTTGGTGATGCTGTTTTCTTCCCAAATCGTGACCCTTTGCTTGCCATACAGTTTGATAAGGAAGATCAGATTGCCCTAGAAAATTTGGAATGCAGGGTTCCCATCCCTATATTGGAACCCACTTTATAAGTGTCCACTGGTAGGACCGAGCAGGACCCAGGGGGAAGACAGCCTCCCTTCTAAAGTAAAGGGGTCTTTCTAGAAAGTCATTGGTATGAAGGGTGAGACAGTAGTTTGGATATGAATCTAGGATCCGTAAACTCATGGTAAGAATTTTTACTTTTGTTCTTGGCTGAGACAATAGAAGTTTAGCCTTATAATAATATTTATTGTGTTCTGATCTCACTTCCTACCCTAATTTTAAAATTGCTGTTTGTCAAATGTTTACTATGAGCCATATAGTATGATGAGTATCTCAGATATATGATTATAGCTACTTATTATTAAAGACCTGAAGAAAGGCAGAACAATGTCAGTTTTATAGATATAGAAGATTAGCAAGAAAGATTAAGAGGTTTTTCATAAATCTCTCAGCTAGTTAAGTGATAGAGCCAATATTTAAGCCCAGATGTCTTAGGCTCCAACATCTATGCTCTTTCTACTCTATGTTGTAACCTTTTTTTTTTTTTAAAGATGAAGTTGCCCTCGGTAAAGTGCTATGGCATCATAGCTCACAGCAACCTCAAACTCTTGAGCTTAAATGATTCTCTTGCCTCAGCCTCCCAAGTAGCTGAGACTACAGGTGCCCACCACAATACCCAGCTATTTTTTGATTGCAGTTGTTATTGTTGTTTAGCAGGCCCAGGCCAGGCTTGAACCTGCCAACCTCGGTGTATATGTCTGGAGCCCTACTCACTGAGCCACGGGAGCCAAGCCTATGTTGTAACCTTTTAAAAGCACTTGCTGTGCTTCAAAAGAAGTTCAGGGCATCAACCTTGGCAAACATCACTGGAGGCAGCACAGCCAGTAGGTAAGCATCAGACTACCTGGGTTCAAATCCTGACTCTGCTCTTATAGTTGTGTGACCTTGTTACTTACTTCACCACCCTGGGGCTCAATATTCTCAACAGTAACACAGGAGAAGTGATTATACGTATCTCATATATTTGTTGTGATTACTAAATGAGATGATCTGTGCCTAGCTGTTAGAATAGTAGCTGACACAGTGTAAGTGCTCAGTAAATTCCTGCCTTGATTATACCCCACAAAACCCTACAAAAGTAAGTTGTTACCCCACTGTGCAGATGAGAGGAAGGAGGCTCAGAGAGGAAGAGGAGGGAGCTTCAACCACACAGGTTTCAACAAGGGTCTAAAACCAGGATGGTCTGACACGGAAGCCTATGGTCCTTCCCTTTTACCATTCTGCTTCGGATATGCGGCCAGTGTCACATTACCAGCAAGACCTTAAATCAAGAGAGTGGCCCAGAGCAAAGGGATCAACACCCAGACTGCCAAGAAGTAAGGAGGAAACTGGGGTCAGTGGCTGTCATCCTGTGGGAGAAGTTTGATAGCAGAAGGATCAAAAGGCTGAGAGAAAGAGAGAGGAAGGACTGGGGTTAAGAGAGGGCAAAAGGATGGTCAAGGGGAGAAATTTTCAAGAAGAAATTTTGGAGATAGTTTTTCATAAGCTTTTTAAGAAATGTGTGAGCTGGTCAATATGTGAATCCTATGCATCTGGATTAATCATAAATTGTTATAATAATGATCCAAATTTTGATGGATTATTTTCTGTCTTTGAACAAAGTCATTTTTAACTGGAAAACTTTCTTTTCAGGCCCCAAGGAAAGCAGATTGAGAATGGAGGAGACAATGCCATTGTTTTTTAAGGATACAGTGGAGTCTCAGTTGCATGCGTCTCCACAGGCCTGGGCTATACTAGGAACTCAAATTTGGTAGGACTGGGCTGATTCACCTACACAACCTAGTAATGTAAGCTTTCTGTGCTGAGCTGGCTATATGCATTTATTTGATTTCTTTGCTGTAAACATTTATTTATTATATATTTTAAGTGGTTAATTATTTATTAAAGTGAAATAAGCCACACTGTGCCAAGACTGATGATTAAGTAAAGATTAAGTAAATATACTTGAGTATTTATCATTTTTAAAATCAGAATTCTCACTTTCTTAATACATAAGGATGAAAATGGCCCCCAAATATCCATGGTTGATTTGAATTGGTTGCCTCTCAACAATTTCATTTAGAACTAAATCAGTGCATGATTTAATTTTTTGACATAGCTATAAAATTAAGTTTTAAAATATTTTAAAAGTTTCCTTTGCTTTAAACTATACCAAGAGAGCCACAACTTGAATCTACTAATTCGAGTTGCAAAAAATAATTATTTAAATTGTATTAATTAAAAGGCTTATATAAAGGGCAAAAATAGTTTATTTTCCCAGGTAATGAGTCAAGTTATTTCTTAAATACACTTAATTCAGACATGTAGAATCATTCAGCTTTAAAGTGGATTATGCTTCAGATATGCTTATCTGGTCCCAGCCTACGTGTTCAAGTAGATGATATATTATCCTCACTCTTTTTTTTTTCTTTTTTTCTGAGACAGAGCCTCAAGCTGTCCCCCTGGGTAGAGTGCCATGGCATCACAGCTCACAGCAACCTCCAACTCCTGGGCTCCCAAGTGAGTCTCCTGCCTCTGCCTCCCGGAGTAGCTGGGACCACAGGTGCCCATCACAATGACCGACTAGGTTGCAGCCATCATTGTTGTTTGGCAGGCCCAGGCTGGATTAGAACCCGCCAACTTAGGTGTATGTGGCTAGTGCCTTAGCCACTTGAGCCATAAGCGCCAACCTTATCCTCCCATAGAGCACACATGCCCTGAACTGCCACAAAATCTTTTACTTTACAATCTATGGAAATTAAGAATCAATATTAAATTTTTTTCTTAATTCATGAAGAAAAAAAGGTATAACTTCATCTGCCAAATTTGAAAGTCTACCACTTGGAAAGTATCAGCTGGGCATCTTAATTTAGGACAATGAGAGGGAACAAATTATAGGGTAGGGGAAACAGGAAACATTTTACATGAATTAAGAAATATAGTATTGTTTAGTGCTAAGGAGAATGTTGAACTCTAACCTTAATGAAGTAATTTACTCCAGCAACTACTTGAGTTCTATACAGTACGGCTTCAAATTCTGCATAAGTCTCATTTGTTCTTTTTTCAAGCTGTGGTTTAATCTTAAAAAGAGAAAAGAGAAAATGAATTATTACTGGACTTCATTCATGTGATTACATATCTGGGAACCTCATGCTCCTAAAAGTCCTTAAAGATGATATTGAAATCTGTTGAGTATTTCAACAGAAAACACCTATCTTTAATAAAATTATGTGGGTTAAAATGTCAAATTTTGTTGCTTTAGGCGGTATTTACACTAACTCAGTGTGGTTAAGGAATATGGTAACATTTTGACTTGTAAAGCTCTAATAGTTATCTATGTCTTTTTTTTTCTTTTTGAGACAGAGTCTCACTATGTCACCCTCGGTAGAGTGCTGTGGCATCAGCAACCTCAAACTCTTGGGCTTCCAGGGGTCCTCAAACTTTTTAAACAAGGGGCAGTTCATGTCCCTCAGACCGTTGGAGGGCCGGACTGCGGGCCCCGGGATGAGTTGGCTGATAAGCAGGACAGGCAGCAGCGGCAAAAACACTGGGCGGGCCGGATAAATGTCTTAGGTGGGCTGTATGTGGCCTGCAGACTGTAGTTTGAGGACACCTGCTTGCCTCAGCCTCCCAAGTAGCTGGGACTACAGGCACCCGCCATGATGCCGGGCTATTTTGTTGTTGTAGTTGTCGTTGTTGTAGTTGTCATTGTTGTTCAGCTGGCCCTGGTCGGGTTCGAACCTGCCAGCCTCATGTATGTGGCTGGCGCACACAGGCGCTGAGCCTAGTTATCTATGTCTTTGATAAACAACAGGAGAGCATAATAACTACTTGATAAAAAATTATTTTGAAATAATTTCAGACTTACAAGTTGCAAAAGTAGTATACTGAATTCCCTTATTCAGTCTCCCCTGCTGTTGCTATCTTATGTGGTATAATATTCTTAAGTGGTCAATTGACCTTTTTAGAATTTTGTCAATCATTCCCCAAATGTGCCCTTTCTGCTCTAGGATGTCATCCAGGATCCTACACTGCACTTATTTGCCATCTCTCTGTAGTCTCCTCCAACCTGGCTTAATTTTAGGTCTATCTTTAGGTCTATGATGACCTTGTGAAAGTGAAGAATACTGACCTGGTAACTTGTAGGGTGTTCTTCAACTTGGGATTGTCTCATCTTTTCTTATGTTAATGTGACTCATGGATATTTCTTTTATTCTATGGATTATAATTCATTACTACTTATGTTGCTGCTCAGATTGTTCTAGATTTGGCCCTTGGGAGCTTCTTGATTGGTGCCTGTGTCCTTTCAAGATGCCTCCTTCATTTTATGAGCAATTCCTTACCTTCTGGCACTATAAGATATGCCAGGCCTATCTTGAATTTCCCCGCCTCCCCACTGGAATCAACCATTTCTTCAAGAAAAAATGGCCCTGGCTCCTTTTATTAGAGAATGGTATTTAAGATCCAAGATTTGGGTACTGTGTATTCTCATTGTTACTAGATATCATCACTCTGGGCCCACTCAGTACAAAGAACTACAAAATATACGTATATACATTCACACACACATGCACATATCTTTCTTGATCTGTATGTGTATGAATATATATCTGCATTGTATACATAACACACTAAGTTTATGCATTATGTATACGTGTGTGTGTATAATCTAACCCAACACTGTAGGATCCATTTAGCTTTGCCCCTTTCCTCATCTGTAACTCCTTTCTCAAACACTAAGAAGCCTGGTTCTTACTATTCTCAATGCATTTACCTATTTGTTCAATTCTAGCATATACATAAATCAGTTTCAGAATTGCTAACCTATACCCCTGTGCCAAGTAAATTTACTAACTCGAGTACAGTATTTGTGTACCATTCTATAATGAGCCTGTGATTGCATTGGGTATACATGGTACCCAAGATAACCCCTCATCTCTAGATTCTTAATCACACCTGCAAAGTCCCTTTTGCCATGTAAGGTAACATAATTCCAGAGATTAGGATGTGGACATCCTTGGAGGGCCATCATTCTGCTACCACAGAGGGGTGTAAGCTTAGATGCTAGCTTTAACCAAGAATGAGAGGGAGCCAGAGGGTCCCAAATTCAAAGTGTAAACTTTCACTGAATCCACCAGTTTCAGGTTTGGTCCTTCATCCCTACCCTCAGCTGGGCCTGAGATGCTAGAGTCTCTTATGATTCCTCTGACTCAATTTCTGCTAATAGAAAAGCTTCGGTCTTCAGCCAGGGTAACATTTTGTCTTCCAGGGTGGAGGAGAGAGAGGGGGAAGGTCCAGTTGTTCCTCTTAGAGATCTCCCTGTTAAACCTCTTGGATTTGGCTCCACGCCTTCCTCTTGTTCCTGGGAAGCTCTGCAGCATGAATCTGCCTACTTTGGGCTTAGAATTTCCCCACTGTGGACTTAGATTCTGTTTTGACTTCTCAGTCCTTTTCCATTGTTCATCTGTTTTCCATCTTCCAAGATGTTGTTGATATCTCTGTGGTGGTGTTTGCCTATCTCCTGTCTTTTAGATGTAGGTTTGTGCCTCCCTCCTTCAGTCCTTTCCTATCCCTTGGACAGAAAAGGAAATAACTACATGCTGCAAATTCTGTGTTGTGCACCTTGTTACTGGGGAGTTGCCTCTTGTGCCCTCCATGAAAGCTTCAGTTAGGCCTCCAGTGCACCTCAGTTCTCCTGAGGCCACCTGGTCCTTCCCATCTGTGAGCAGGCATTTTCTTTCTTCTTCTTCTTTTTTTTTTTTCCATAGCATCTCAAGCTGTTGCTCTGGGTAGAGTGCTGTGGTGTCACAGCTCACAGCAACCTCAAACTCTTGGGCTTAAGTGATTGTCTTGCGTCAGCCTCCCAAGTAGCTGGGACTACAGGTGCCTGAGGGAGCTGGCATTTTCAATTATTTTTTATTGGTGCTCTAGTTTGGGGACCCTAGTTTGGGTACCAGGTTTTCAAAGACGTAGGAATTTGCAAATTATGAGTTCTCAGATAATTTTGAGAGGCCACTCTGTGGACCACCTGTAGAATACACAGAGAAAATATGATTGCTGTGTTGAGACGGAAAATGAAGTTTCAAAGTAGAGAAAGAGAGAAGGCAAATAGCAAGAAAAAAACAGAAGTAGGAAGAGATAGGGCACAGGAGAGAGTAGAAGTGGGCAGGGTGCAGAGAGAAGATAAGGAGGGGCTTATTCTCTGTCCTAGGATCTCCTGTCCTAGGCCTTTTGCACTTCCAAAGGAGGAGTTGCTGACATTGATTCCCAGTCAAGTTGGGAACTGAACTGAAAAGGGTTAATCTCTACACTAACCCCAAGAGTATCCATGTAAATCTTATTTTATACATGAGTAGGGTGACCAGATTTTAACATCTGTAAGGCCGGACAACATGGGGGGAGGGCAGGGCAGGGGGACAGGGCAGGGCAGGGCCTGACAACAACGCAAACTTTCGATAATCACTTCTCGATAATCACTTCTCAGCAATTATGTGTTATTATTATAGTTTAACATTATAAAATTAACAAAAATAATCTAAAACTCATATTCTGGAGAAATAGCCACATGGCAGCCGAAAAACTGTATATTCCCTTCTTGTTCACCCGCCCGTTCGTGCATTCTTTCCAAAAGTCGGGACCTTTTTAAAATGCCAGGGGACGCGAGACAAAATGTTGAAAAGCGAGACTGTCCTATCAAAAGTGGGACGTCTGGTCATCCTATACACGAGGGACCTGAGGCTGTGAGTATAGCTTGCCTGCTGATGCCAGTGTTCTGATTCGGCCAGACTGGAGAGAAACTCAGAATGGAGGGCAGATGCAACCTGCTTTATTCAGCTCATGGGCGGCTGGTGAGCTGAGTTACATGGGAGGTCTGCACTTATCTAGCTCCTGGAGGCTGGGGACCTGGGTTACACAGAAAGTCCACATTTTGTGATCCACAGTCTGTGTAAAGGGAAGGTCCTGTTCACCTTTATAGGGAACAAAAATGGCAATGTGCCAAGCTGCAGCTACAGAAGCGTGACATCACTATATACAGTTATGGCTGTGTAGGAACACAGGCGCCTTCCGTCTGCCCTACACTTCCGACAGGGTTATGGGAGAGAAGCCCAGACAGCTTTATTATGACTCATGCCCAAGGCTGTGGGGGAGAAAGCTCAAACACTTTGTCTGTCCCTACACTGCTTAAAGGTGGAAAAAAAAATATTTTTTTGCAGTTTTTGGCCAGGGCCGTGTTTGAACCCGCCACCTCTGGTATATGGGGCTGGTGCCCTACTCCTTTGAGCCACAGGTGCTGCCCTCGCTGAAAAATTATTAATTATAGTTATTTTGACGTTCTTTTCTGGTAACGTAAGAATCTGATCTGTATTCCTTTTACTTTTTAGTCTTTTGCTCATGTTTTCCTTTTTAGCATGCATCATAAGCTTTTATTTCTATCTGTCCTAGAAATAGATCCAAATCTGTAAACTTTTCATCATTTCTGTGCAGTCCACAAATCCAAAATTGTCCATAAGAAAGTTGGTTTCAGCTGTCTGTTTTATTTCCTGAAGTACCCGGTACCTGTCGGATTGTGTACCTTGATTTCTGGCTCATTGTGTTTATAACCTGCAGCCTCCCCTTCCCGTTCCAGGAAAACAGATTTGTGTGGTTTAATGTTGGATACTTTGGACCTGGGTGGTAAGATCTGAGCTGGGGAGCAGGGGCAGAGTAGGGGAGCTGGTCAGCGAGGGTAGCTTGGTGCTGAAAGACTCCCCCCCCTCCCAGATGGGCACCAGGGGATGAAGGCCCACTGGGAGAAGGAACAGAGGGTGGTTATTGATTCAGGTCCCGGCTAGGGGAGGAGGCCAACAGGGAGGAGCACCTGGTAAATACCTTTACCCCAGAGTTGTTCAAGCTTTTCTGATTACTAGGAGCACAAATCTTGGTGAGTTGTTCGCTGAGATTTGAAGATTTGAGCCACGAAGCAGCCAATGCCTAAGTGTTTCCCCCAATCTGTGATCGTTCTACAGAAATAGTTGGGCTGTACATAATTTAGGAGACACTGGATAGCAAGATAATAGTGGCAATGTGGATAGATTATATTTGGGGACATATTACCGGACAAGGAAGGATAGTTTGAGTAGTAGCATGAAAGGACAATAGGGCTGGTATTGTCAATGTTTTGGAGAGGAGGTATGGGCCAAAGCAGCCAGGATGTAGAAATGAAAAGAAGTCACCTGGCTAAGAGAGGACGGGCGGGCTGAGGACATGAGTGCAGAGCCCATGACTGGAGGGAGGATGGAGGGCCAGTGAGGGATAGACTCACTGGGGCATTTCTCACCAGATGCCAATCCTCTAAGGGCAAGAGCTCAGACACCTGCTGCAGGGACCATGGGGATGGGAGAGATTGAGCAACTGAGGTGAGACCCACCTCTGTGGGGTTTCTAGAGAAGGGCCAGCAAACAGTATGACTGAAACAATGTCCTGGCAGCCAGGGCCCTGTTTTGGTTGTTTGGCATGAATTCCTAGGTTTGAAATGGGTGAGGTTTCTGTGGTTCTGCGCCTCCCTTGAGCAAAGTTCTTTGATCCTGGAGAGGAGGCCACAAAGGAAGTGGTACAGTGGGCGTGGCCTCTGAGGACTGGCATGCCAGGAGCTCCCAGGGTCATGGAAATCAAGGGTGGAAGAGTATAGGAAACCACTCTAGCATGGGGTCCAGGCTGCATGAGTGACCGAGTCAGTCCTGGGCATGTTCTGATGAAGGTGGGAGGGCAGGAACCTGGAGGACTCGGTATGGCTGAATGGCAGGTTCTTTGGGTGTGGGGCAGCAGGGGAGTGACTGAGGAGGAGGCTGTGGCCAGAGAGGGTTACGTGAATTTGTCAATGCCAGTGAGTGAGAGCCATGACGTGGGAGTGCCATGCCAAACTCCAAGGTGTACTCAGGATGCCACTGAGGTATTAGTGTGGTGTCTTGCTGACAGAAATTGTGTTGTGTGTGTTTGCCAGGAATGGTATTGAGTAATTAGGTTTATGACTAAGGGGTGTGTATGTGTGCAAGCACATTGTATGTGTAATTAATTATAGCCCTTATTTCTAAAAATAATTGAAATAACATTTCTTTCCTTCATAGAAACAACTCAAAATTCTCATCTAATGTTTATTTACATAGGACATAAGATAATGGATCAGTCATAATCTGGAGGCCTTTGGTGTTGGGGCCATTCGTTTATTTTGTTCTTCCTTACCCCTATTATAGTTTTCATGGTGGGGCTGTGTTTCTTCCTGTGTCTCCCTTACTGCCAACCTATTTTGTAAATTTCCCTGAGGGCAGGAACCATTTTATGTCCCCCTCCACCCATAGCAATCCACACAGTACTGTGTACATGATCAATGTTGTCCATCCCAACAACTTGTCCCCCAAAATAGAAAATACAGATGTAACAATGACCCTCAAAGTGGGAGAGGGGGTTACTTCTAAGTGTGCCTTGGGCCCAAGTACCTTTAATGTCTGATACCACAATGACCCACTCAGTCTCTTATCTTCAGAATGGGAAAACCCTTTCCTCTGCCTTCAAAAATGTTCAATTTTCCTCAGTCCCTAAACCCTTGCCTTTCTTTTCTTCCTGACTTGATCCAATATTTCTCTTTATTTTGATGTCAGATTCCTTGGATACCTGTTATAATTTTTCTTTGATCCTGTTCCCCCCCAACCCCCAGTTAGATTCTTCCTTCAGCTGGCATTCTGTTAAGAAGCTCTTGGATAAGGACAGAGAAAGCTGATTAACTTTACCACTTTAAGAATATTGTATTTTTCATTAACAAAAACACATATATTCAAAAATCAAAGGAATAAAACTACAAAGTAAATGATAGGTAATGGAGATCTTCCCTGAACCTTCCAAATCATACTAGGAATATGGTTCCCAGCATCAGCCCATTTGCCCAGCACAGCATGGACTAACTCCATAATCTTGAAGGAGCCAGTTCAAATTCCTCACCTATAAGGAATACCTGCCTCTTAGGGTTGTTTGTAGGATAAATGATGTAATTAATGGAAAGTGTTCCCTAAATGATAAAGAGTCTCTTGACTGTTCCTCTACCTTCCCAACTGACTGGGAATTGTCCCCTAAGGCTCTCTCCTACAAGGAGGGCAGGTAAGTTCTAATGAGGAAGGAGTTCAACACCTGAGCAGCTGAACCACACACAGGGATTATTAACCTGAAAGTAAGGAGGTTTGACAAGCACTCTCTAATGTCTTTTGGTCTAAAACCTCTGACTATGAAAAATAGTTAATTGGATATTGTTTTACATTATGTTCCGGCTCTCTTGACATCCCCTACACCGTAACTCCTTGAGGGCAGGGGTTGTGTCTCACAGCCCTTATGTAGCTTCTGTAATATTTAACACAATGTTAGACACCTACGAGACATTCAAGAAATACACCTACTGGAGAAATAATCCTTTGGTATCCGTTTCCCATACTGGTTTAAATGTGAGGCAGGTGCTTGCACAGGGAAGCCATGTTCCCCAGATCTCTCCCCTCCCTCTAATTCTCTCACCTCACAGAGCTTCTCCAGGTTCTGCCACTGTGTGTCAAAAATCCGAGGGGAGGCTCACTTCTTAGGTAGGTGACTCTTATCCTCTTTGAATTTTGATTTCAACACCTGACAAATTGCTGTAATGCTTCCCCTGCCTGCCTCAGAGGTTCTGAAGATTAAATGAGAGGTTGAATTGGAGGGTAGGCTTTTAAAACCGCAGAACACCTTTGTGGGGTGGGGTAGCTGTCGCTAAAACTATCTCTTACTCTATTTCTCTGGCAAAGTTGGGGCCTCAGGTAAGCAGCCAGAAACAAACTTTCAAATTTAAGATGTGGCTTACAGATAAGTGTTGTTAACAAGGCAAGGCTTCTTGTTTAAAAAAAATTATTATTCTTGCTAACTAGATAAAAGGCTTTTAGCAAATCATTAAACTTTTCGGTATCCTCTCGATTCCAGCACTCTACTGTACGCTATGCCCCATAGCTCTGGTCCCCTCAAGGGTCAGGAATGATTTCAGGTCAAAATTTGAAGTAAATAATTGTGATGCCTACACTGCATATTTCTGTTTTCATTTTCAAGTCATTTTAATGAATATTATCTCATGTAGTCTTTATAGCTCTTAGACTGGCAGGGCAAGGCGTGTTTTACAAATGAAATCAAGAAGTTCTATTTTGGGACCCTGATTTTTAGAGCCCCACCTCCATAGGCTTTGTAGGATGCCATATATCCCTGGTCGTGTAAACAAGTGAGGCCTTACACAACAGTGGCATTCCTATGAGCTGGCTAGAAACTGTGAACTAAAAATCTTAGTCCCCCCCCAAGAGTGAATGGACCTCCTCTTGGGCAAGAGGACCCCAGAAATATCTGAAAGCTGAATTACTGGCTATGAGAAGGGAGGTCAGACATGCCTTATCATGTCCCCTCCCTTCTTGGAGATGTCCTTTGTAACCTATTAACCCCTAAACCTAAGTAAAACAAAGCTTAAATCACACCTATCAGTCATGAATTTACTTACCAAATCACTTGAGTTTGGTTATATGTCTAGTGGCTTGTCTCTGATTAACTAACTTCCTTATTTTAATTTAAAACTTTCCAAGACATTAGACTTCATTTACAATCATAAATCAAACAATCTTAAAAACCACTTCTATCCTGTAATCTGCTTCATGATGTTTTGGCTTTCTGGGCCAGACCAATATGACTTTCACGTATTGATTTATGATTGTAATTCCTGTCTCCCTGAAATGTATACGGCCAAACTATAGCACAACCATGGTGAGACCACTTGCTCAAGGCTTCCTGGGCATGGCTACACATATTCAGTTCAGAATAAATCTCTTTTTTTTTTTTTTTTGAGACAGAGCCTCAAGCTATCCCCCTGGGTAGAGTGCCATGGCATCATGCTCACAGCAACCTCCAACTCCTGGGCTCAAGCGAGTCTCTTGCCTCAGCGTCCCAAGTAGCTGGGACTACAGGCGCCCGCCACAATGCCCAGCCATTTTTTGGTTGCAGCCATCATTGTTGTTTGGCGGGCCTGGGCTGGGGATTCGAACCCGCCACCTTAGGTGTATGTGGCTGGCGCCTCAGCCACTTGAGCCACAGGCGCCGAGCCATAAATCTCTTTATGTTACAGAGTGTGGGTTCTTTTCCACTGACAAAATGCAGAATCTCAGGCCCACCCTAGAACTCCTGAATCAGAATCTGCAGTTTATCAAGACCCGTAGGTGATTCATGTGCATATTCAAGTTTGAGAACACCCATTTGATTAGGGGTTTCAAATAAAGGTATTAATGACTTAACATTATCTTCTCTAAGAAAAAAAAAGTAAGGTATGTTTTGTTTTTGTAAGTAAAGTGCAATGACTCCATAGCTTACAGCAACCTCAAATTCTCGGGCTCAAGTGATCCTGTTGCTTCAGCCTCCCCAGTAGCTGGAAGTATAAGCACCTACCAACATGCCTGGCTAGTTTTCTATTTGTAGAGACGGATTCTCACTTGGCTCAAACTCCTGAGCTCAGGCAATGTACCCGCCTTGGCCTCCCAGAGTGCTAGGATTGTAGGTGTGAGCCGCTGCGCCTGGCTAAGATGTTTATTCTTAAATATCTCTTGAATTAGAAATATTTAGTCCCAAAGGGTGAGTAGTAGAATTCGAGACCTGGCTCCTTAGAGACTTTTCTGAATGAATATAGAAGATCCTAGCTCTTAAATCATTTAAATGCTGATATTGCTTGCCAAATAGTGTCACAGAATGACATTTCAGAGATAAAAAAGAATGAATGACACAATAAAGCAACAAATTACAAACTTAAAATAGTAATATGCTTTGCCTTTTCATAAAATATGCAAGTAAATGTTTATTATATAGGTGATAGCTAATCGAACAGTACTTAGAAATGCATCAACTTGCTAAAAACATTGACTTCTATTTTGCCCTGGGTTAAATAATTTGGCTCCCGATAACATCTTAGAATCGTAAACTATCCACTTCTCTTTCCGAGCAGTTTAATCACTCTCTAACTACAGAAAGACTAAATCACAGTCTATTTAGACAGATGTATAGAAAGTTTGTTAAGTGCCTTTACTATGCTGTTCTTCACTCAATTTATTTTTTAAAACTCTCTGCAAATGCATTCCAAGTCTACTACATCAGGTTGTTAACAACCTTAGGCTTTAATTACATATTGGCTTCACTTAGGAAAGTTTCATTATAGACTGAATTAGTAGTCCTAGAATCATACTCTGTAAGAGCTTTAGAAATGATCCAATATGAATTTTGTTTTATGCAAATAGAGAAAATGAAGCTCAGAGAAGGGATGTGATTGGCTCCAGGTCACCCTTACGGTGTTGGGGTTATTCGGGGTTTTATCTGAAAAGCTGTTCCATTTTAGTTGTAAGGAAGCCTGAACAAAACCACCCACTCACCAATGTTTTGGCTTTCATGTTCGCCCCCACACAGAGTTCAACCTATGAACTAAGATTTTTGGATCAAACTCTTCCCTGAATCAACCCACCTTGTTAGCAATTTCCTGGATTTCTGCAGTGGCAGGTTTGGCTTCAGTTAAACCTCCAGGCATCATTTTGGCTGGTTATTTCCTTGCTGGGCGGGATGCTGGAAGAGAAGTGATCAGGTACGTGTGGAGTCAAGTTTTTGAAGAGCTCCGCCTATAGAAGGTTAGGTACGTGTGGAGTGGAGTTTTTAAAGAGCTCCGCCTATAGAAGGTTTGATTTTCTACAAAGAGCAAAGAGGCAGCAGGAGAATGAATATGCCTCAAGGCAAGTCTTGCTTCCTCAACAGAATATGCTAAGTAGAATCTGGAAGAAAGAGGAGTTGGGGAAGGTAAAATAGGTGTGTACAGGAGTCATGCTGTAACAAGCATCCGGGACATCCCTGCCTGCTCTTTGACAATGGTTCCCTCCTCTTGCATCATCTGAAGTATGAAATCTGAAGCCACAACCAGAATTTCTAAATGCATTAAAACTTCTAACACAAAATTTTATTTTCAAAGGAATACCTATAAATAATGTCAAGGCTGATCATTTAGAATTTATTTGACCTTAAAAAGAAAGTAAAAGGATCTATCTGGAGGACATTGGCTATATATGTGTACTTTTATTTAAATTTCTAGAAATGTTTAAAATTAAGAAAAACACAAAGAATAAAATAACAAACATCTATATTTCTATTGGTCAGAATTAAAACATTTAACATTTTGTCACATTTGTTTTCTTTCTTTTCTTCTTCTTTTTTTTTCTTTTGTAGTTTTTTTTGGCCGGGGCCGGGTTTGAATCCTCCACTTCCGGCATATGGTGGCAGCGCCCTACTCCTTTGAGCCACAGGTGCCGCCCCCCTTTTTTTTGTTTGTTTTTTGAGAGGGTATCTGACTCTGTCACCACCCAGGCTGGAGTGCAGTGGCAGGGTCACAGGTCACTGCAGCCTCAAACTTTTGGATTCAAGGGACCTTCCCACCTCATCCTGGGACTACAGGCATGCCCACTGAGCCCGGATAATTTTTCTTCTCTTTTTTTAAGGCAAGAGATAAACAAGTTTTATTGAGAAAGAGAAAGGTTTACAGAGTGAGAGCAAGATACGTTCACCATGGACAGCAAACTGGGCCCCATTGTGGAGACAAAGAAAAGGCAAAGAGGCCTTCTTATTTTTTTTTTTTTTTGTAGAGAGAGGTCTCCCTATGTTGTCCAGGCTGGTCTCTAATTCCTGGCATCAAGCGGTCTTCCTGTTTTACTCTCCCAAAGTGCTGGAATTACAGGTGTGAGCCATTGTGTCTGGCCTTTTTATTTTTTTGTAGTTGGTTTTAAGAAATAAAATACATATTATAGGTATGGAGGAAACTCCCCACCCCACCCCAAACTTGCTCTCACAGAAGTAAATTACATTGTGAGTTTGGTATCCTTCTAGCCCACTTTTATACTTTTACTTAGTGTGTTCTCAACATTTTTCCTCAGATTGTATGTTAAGCATACATTTTACGTTATGTTCTTTTTCTGCTCCATGTGCTTTTGAGTCCTGATACACAGATGGGAACTTAATCCAGTTCATTTCTTCTAACTGCCCTGTGCCGTTCTATGCTAGATCCGTCTCTGTGTTACTCTAGCTAACCGCCACGTGGTTTGTGCTGCTCTGTACTTTACACACTCATTCCCCCACTTATGAAGCTTTTGGTTGTTTCTATTGCTTCCCCCTTATAAACAGTGGTATATTTTTTGCACCATGAGTCAGGGCTTCAGCAGGCAATTTATCTACAAACAAAATTGCCATGTAGTGTGGCTCTTTATTGATATTCTTTCAATTTTGGGAAGGAATAATCCAGATACATAATAAAAATGTTCAGCAAAAACAAAGAACCTGCAGTGTAAGGACTTCCTCACCTGCCCAATTCCTCGGCCACCGTTCTACTGTCCAGAGACAATTACTGGCACCAGCTTCTTGTGTACTTTTTAGAGACATTCTTTACACATACAAATGAATAATTAGCTGAACACACACATACTTAGACATGCAGATGTGTTTTCCTTTTATATTAAATGTAACTCTACTTCAATTATCCTACTCTTTGCTTTACCCCTAATATATTTTGGAGGCTGTTTTATATTGCTACATGTTATACAGAGAGGTGCTTCTTTCCTCTCTGGTGCTTCAGGTGCTTGGCAAGTTCTTGGTGATGGGTGAGTGCACTACTGACTACGCTAGGGCCACTGTGAAGCTATGTCTTACTAAATGCCTTCACCTGGCAATTGAGAAAATCAGCAAATGTGGATGACAAGGCACTCGCTCAAGAGGCCACAAGCCAGCTGTAGTGGCTCATGCCTGTAATCCTAGCACTTCGGGAGGCTGAGTTGGGTGGATTGCTTGAGCTCAAGAGTTGAAGACCAGCCTGAGCAAGAATGAGACCCTGTCTCTACTGAAAATGGAAAAATTAACTGGCCATGGTGGTGCAGCTCTTTTGAAGGTTGAGGGAAGAGGATCACTTGAGCCTAGCAGTTTGACCTTCAGGTTCCGTGAGCTATGACAACATGGCACTCTACTCCGGGCAACAAAGTGATACTCTGTCTTAAAAAAAAAAAAAAAAAAAAAAGGCTGGGCATGTTGGCTCATGCCTGTAATCCTAACACTCTGGGGCAAGGTGGATGGATTGTTTGAGCTCAGGAATTCAAAACCCACTTCAGCCGAGTAAGACCCTGTCTCTAAAAATAGCTGGGTGTTGTGGCAGGCACCTATAGTCCCAGCCACTTGGGAGACTGAGGCAAGAGAATCACTTAAGCCCAAGAGTTTTAGGTTGCTGTGAGCTGGGACGCCACTAACACTCTACCAAGGTGACAAAGTGAGATGCTATCTCAAAACAACAACCAAAAAACCCCAAAACCAAAAAACCCACCAAACATGGCTGCAAGTTATCTAAAGACATAGGCTCAGCCTTCCTAAGCCACCTTCTCTGGCTAATTCCAACAGCCTCCTCATGCTGGTTCTATTTATATTTATGTCCTTTTCAAGATTGGGCCTCTCATATTCAGGCCCCCAACTTTTTTCAAGGCCACAGACCATTTCTACCTCTCTGCTTACCTCTTAGTCCGGGCCTTCCTGATTCAATCTGTCCAGTGGCGGGGGATATGGTAAGCAAAGCACGTTTCCTGGTCTCTTTCTAGAGTCTATGCTCTGTTACCCTATGCTCGTCCCTTTTTATTCTCAATAATTTATTTTAGAAGTAAAAATGTCCCTAAAGCAAATATTACTTTTGTCATTTGTATTTCTACTATAAAATCCTAATTTTTCTCAAGGTAGTATGGACGCCTCCAACTGACAGGAGAAGAATCACACATGAGGACGTGCAGGAAAGAAAAGCACACCAAAATTAGCATCTCTGGGTTAATTAATAATGAATAATTAGTGAATAATTAAATAACAATTGATATTATATTATTAAGAATCAAATCAATTAAACATACAATTGTTTAAATACAAGTTTATTTATTTTTTATCTTTATTTTTTTTTTTGAGACAGAGCCTCAAGCTGTCCCCCTGGGTAGAGTGCCGTGGCATTACAGCTCACAGCAACCTCCAACTCCTGGGCTCAAGCGAGTCTCTTGCCTCTGCCTCCCAAGTAGCTGGGACCACAGGCGC
>CAUYTI010160500.1:0-48697 GCA_963575145.1 Galago senegalensis | reverse complement strand
AGGTCTTAGGGCCCGATATGCGGTTGGGAGTGCATGAGAAAGTAGGGAGGGGCTGGGAGTGTGTGTGGGAAAGTGTCTATTGTCCTTGATCTACATAACTTCGTCTGGTTCCCCTAATTCTGCCTTTTTATGGCTTTACAGGTACACATGTTTTTTTACATACTTTGTGCAGATCAAATCAAAGTTATAAGTGTGCTCTGGACTCAGATAGTGTGCACTGTACCCATTAGATGTGAGTTTATCCATTCCCTCCGCCTCAGCTTGATGTTCATGAAGATTTACTTCCATATGTATACTTAAGTGTTGATTGAAACTATCTAACTATACTTAGTTCCAACTTGGTCAACCCAACTATCCACCAATATCTGAATAGATTAATAGTATATGATATATGCACACCATGGAGCCCTCAGCCATAAAAAATAGCAATCTAGTATCTTTTGTGATAACCTGTATGGAACTAGAAACAATTCTTCTAAGTGAAACATCACAAGAATGGGGAAATGTGGCCATTTATTCCAAGCAAATCCTGGGGATTTGTTGGTTATGAAGTAGGGTCACACTGCACAGCCCAAGTATTTACTTTGAAAACCAATGATTACTACTACTTGTGTCCCTTCTTTCAGAATTTTGTAGCCTCTTCTGCCCACTAAGTTTTTTCTTTGTGCTTCCTCTGTACAGTGCTCAGTCTATCTGGCTGTTTAAGGATTCTGCCAAAATTTTCCCTTTGCCCCCATTCTTCCTCTCTTTTCCTTTGAATCTTAATTATGCCATCTCCCATTTATTATGAAGAGCAACTTACTCCAAGCTGTTATTGCCAAATGTACACATCACCAACCATCAAAGAGCCTTTCAAAGAAAATACCTACTGCTCGTAGAAGTTTATTCATGACTTATGCTTTTTTTTAAAGTTACTATATTCCATACTGTCTGATGACTTGTGGAAACAACCATAATCACAACAAACTCACCGAAAGATACCACAATGTATCGATGTCTGGGCAAAGTTTCTGTTCAACTTTGACAATATGCAATGTGAGTTTTAAAATCTAGAGTATATACTGGCACATGAATTTGAACCAACTCTCATTTTATACTGCCAATCCTCTAATGGAGGGGAATAAATTTAGGAGGATGTGACCTAAAGATAGTCCAGATCATTCATCTTTCTGCATTATCATGCTAATTACTATGTCACTGGTCTTTGATAATCTAATAAATAGAAAATTCTAAATCACTGACTTCTCTTTCAAAAATATGATGTCCTGATTTTCAGTGGCTTTTGTAAGAACTTAGCTTCTGAGTAGCAAATAGTAGTGGTCCTTCACACAACAAGGCAAAAGATGATCAGTGATGGTTACCTTCTGAAGTTATATGTAAAAGCACAAATTAATTCCAGTTATTGCCTTTTACTGGGGTATTGGTCCTGGTTATATCTTTGATTTGTGAATTGAGGTGACACTTATTGGTTTTATAGACTAAATGAACAACCTTTCACCAATACATAGTAGTGTCTTTTATTTCTGTACACTCTGCTAGATTTTCCACTTGCTATAGCCAATTGGTTTCACTCTACAGTTTCCTACATTATGCTATGCAAGTGCCTTTTTTGCTTGCTATGGACTCAGCCAGTTAACTATAAAGGGGTTATACAGGAGTACGGTAATTATTCACTTTTGTCATGGGCTTGCTGAGCTGAATGGACTTTGGATTCCTATAGTTTTGCTAGCAAGGTCTAATTATGATCAAAGATTTAAGCAAGGAATCTTCTTTGGCAATTTGACACTATTAGACTGCTGTATTATCTCTGTAACTGAGTGTTTGTTGCCAACAATAGCCATTTCAGATATTCAATCTTCGAAGATAATTGGGCAAAAGTACAATTTGGCTAATTTTGAATTTCTGTGGCCATGCCAGTTTTCTATGATATCCTGTCAGGCATCCCAAAGTCTCTAAACTACTCATTTTCCTAATGTGAGATTTCATCTCCTTATCCAGATTCTCGTTTATGGAGACTATTTTTCCAAGTGACCATGTAACCATTTTAAGTTGTTTAGAAAACTTATTTGGGTAGGTTAAATTATGATTTTTGCTTATTTGGTATTAGTAATCATACACCTCTTGTCTTTAGTGAAAAAAAAAATCAACCTTTATTTAGTACAAATGGCCTCTGACTGTGTTCCGTACATTGGAGGATCATGGAATACTGCTATGTCACATTCACTTAATACTTAGAAACCATACTCAGGAAAACAACATTCTAATGAAGAGGGTGAAAAATGAATAGAAGAGAAATGACTTCATGAACAGGCAAATGATCCAATCAGCCTATAAAACCAATGAGGTGGAACTACACCAACTGTGACAATAAATCAAATGGACGACACACAGTTTCCTGCACTCTGACATATTAACACTCCCTCTCTGACACATTAACAAGGATAGCCACACCTGCTCTGGTGGGTGTCCTCTGTACTATCTAACTCACAATTGTTGTATGTCTCCAAATATGTCTTCTTGGATATGCTAGCTTATTGTAATGGAAAGTGCAGAAGCTACTGAAGAGAAAAATCTGGGTTTTCATCTAAGCCCTATGGCTAACTAGCTGAATTACCTTATTATTATTACTTTTTTAAAATTTGAAAGTATAAGTTTATTTTATATTAGAGAGACGGAAGTGAGTGGGGGAAGAGATGAGAGAGAGAAGAGAGCAGAGAGTAGGAGAGAAGCGAAGATGGGGGTGTGGAGAGAGAAAAGGAATGAGAGAATCCCAAAGAAAGAAGGGAAGAATGCTGGCCTAGCTGAATTATGTTAGTTTCCTTACCTATAAAATATAGGTAATGTCTATTTTATAGGGTTGATTATGTAGGATTGTATGAGATAATGCCCATAAAATAGACAATACTGCCCCTAGCACACAATAGTCATGCAAAATGTTTAGTTCCTTTCCTTCTTCATTCTTCTCTCTTTCCTTTTCCATAAACTTTCATCTTAGGCCATTGAGATAGGATCTCATGTATTTCCTTTTTGTTTAGTCCACTCTTTCGCTTTAGTCATCAAAGCGTACACAATCTGCACATGCCTCATGCCTCAGGATGTCTTTGGTGGGCTGACACCATCTCCATTTAGACTGCTCCCAATATGCTGTATACCGCACTTATCAGTTGCCGTTTGGATGATCCCCTTGTCTCAGCCCCGTGTCATACATTCCCATAAACCCAGAGCATGCTTCAGGCAGGGTTAATAGCAATGTTAACAAACCACATATGTTAAGGCATATTTTTATTTATCAGTTGACTGGGACTAGGAAAAGTTATAGAGACTACTTTAGATAGATAGAATGTGCTTGTGATTACAATGGCTGGATTGCAGAGGGGGAACAAGGCCCATTTATAGAATTAAAGACTTGGAACCAATACAGGAGAAATTTTAGAAGGGTCACCATTTATGTATTTTGATAATTGAAGGTTATGAGGAGCATCTGGCATTTAAAATACCATGGAGCTAACTGCACTTTGTATGTGGGCTATAGGTGTGTGGGACAATACAGCATAATAAAGCAAAATTAATGGCTTCTCTAATCACTAGCTGTATAAATTTAGTGGAATTTATAGCCTTCAACCTCTATATTTTGTAATGTTATGAAGCATGCATAACAATAATTCTGGTTGGGGGATGTTAAATGAGTTAATGTTATAGAATGATTATCACACACACGTAGTTCCTGGATGTTATTGTTTTCCATGGCATTCAAGAGCAATAAGTAGAGTCTTAGAGAAATGCTGGGTGGCGGCTCTTGATTGGATTTAGTTGACCTGGTCATTTTTCTTTGCTTTCAATGTGGACCCAAATCTGTTAGCTTCATTTTGTTGATTGTTAGTAGTGGTTTAAGACAATTTAGTTCCAACCAGATCATTTCCTTTATAGAAATAAACCAGATCATTTTTAATGGTTTAATGGTCTTACATTGCATAGGAGAAATATGCCACATTTTGCTAACATTCTAATAGTACAGCTATTAGAAATGTTAGGTTTATTAAAATTAGGAAGGAGAGTAAAGTAAATGCATGTTCCTTACATTTGCTCAGGAGATGGATCTAACTGTGGCCAACTAACTGCATTTTTTTAGTTTGAGAGTCAGGACCTAAAATTAAGTGTGTAACAACTTCTAGCTGATTGCTTTGGAGGTTTACTAGATAACTTCGCTTAGGTGTGTGAACTTTGTGTGGCCAGTTTTTAGATTTCTAGATATCATTGTTTTTTGTTAAAATTTCCTTGTGTCAACATCACATTTACCCAGCTTTGATCCAGACCAAACTATCCAATGCTATGTGAAAAGGGAAGGTTATTATTTATGAGTTTTCTAATAACTGTTTACTTGTATCATTAAAATTGGTATGAATAAAACAATGCTAAATTTTCTTAACCCTCCGTAGAAAAATCATTGCAGCATTAACAGCTCAAAGCTTGTTATTTCCTTGATATTGTGAGATATTTCTGTAGATCTTAGAGAGCCCAGAGAGGTCAGCAGGAGTCCAATTCCCTGGGCCTATCATCATGCTCTGAGAGCGGTAGACATTAGGATAATCCAAAGTTGAATCTTTGCAATGAGAGGCTGGAACTCTTTGCACTTGTATGTTGAAACAAATTTATGGCCAAACTTCTCCAACTTTCAAGACAAATCCTCCTGTTTTTCAGATGGACAAAAAACTCTGGGCAACTTCTTACATTTTTTCTTTTCCTTTCACTTTCTCTCTTCCCTCCCTCCCGCTCCTCCTTCCTCCTCTTCTTCCTCCCTTCTCTCTTTCCTTCTTTTTTTTTTCAATTTGAAGTAGAAGTTTTCTGTAAAATCATAGATAAGAATCTTTTCATGCTAGATTTTGTTCATTAAATCACTTTTACTTTTCATTAAAATAGTTTTTTTTTTTGAGACAGAGTCTCAGTATGTTGTCCTTGGTAGAGTGCTGTGGTGTCATAGCTCACAGCAACCTCAAACTCTTTGGCTTAAGTGATTGATTCTCTTGCCTCAGCCTTCCAAGCAGCTGAGACTACAGGCACCTGCCGCAATGCCTGGCTATTTTGTTATTGTTGTAGTTGTCACTGTTTTTAGCTGGGTTTAAACTCACCAGCCCCAGTCTATGTGGTTGGTTCCCTACCCACTGAGCAACAGGTGCTGAGCCTTTGTTAAAATCATTTTTAAAACAGTCATTAAATAAGTTGTGACTCTCTCACAACTTAATTGTTTAAGTATCTGTGGTTTAGTCACTTGGTATCCACAGGACCCTCAAGGAAACTCTTGCCAGCTGCATATATTTTTAAGCACTCTGCTTTAGCCGGGCTGCTTCCAAAATTCTCAGTCTCCTACCCTAAGAATCCATTTTTGTAGGAAAAAAGGGATCTTCAAAAGATCTTCAGAGTGATATCTTAAAGGTGAGGCATCATAGAAGAAACAGTAAAACTATTTTAGCTCCAGTGAAACCCTTTGTTCATTTATAAGCCAAGAAAGGTAAGGGGGAGCGACCTTAAAAATAAGATTGTTTCACCAAACGGTCTCACACCAACCTCAACCTCTGTTGGTAAATCTCTGCAATAGAAAATAAGCCTTGACCACAGGAAACAGGAAGATTGTTTATTGTGCCAGAGAAGATGAACAAAGTTTATGGCAGGCTTTCAGGTAGGAGGCCTAATAAGGAGAGTTGCTGCCTCTGAGTGGAGTTTCCTTCTGTAGTTAAAAGGATGAACATTGCCTCAGTGTCTTGGTGATTCTGATGATTCCAGCTACAAAGTCTTTTATAATGAATTGCATGTGTATTGCTATTCACTTGGGAGCCAGGTGATTACTTCCCTGGGTGTTATTCTAAGACATTACAATATCAATAGCACTACTGATTTTAATTAAAACTTCAAAATATATGCCTGTTGAAATATTCATTTTGCACTCTTGATTGTGTGTGAGCATACAAAGTCAGTTCTGTGCTTGTTTTTTTTTTTCCATATAATAACACTATGGCCAATTAGCAAGAGACAGACTTTGCAGAAAATTTTTCTTTTTTAATAAGACAGTGAACGTGTGTGTGTCTGTCTGTCTGATATTTTTTATGTTATTCTAACAGGACTTGTCCTTTGGACTTTAAAAAATGTCTATTATCAAAGCTAGTAGAGACAGTGAGACAAATGGAAAAAGAGATGGTGACACGGCAGAATGAATAACCCTTCCATGCCAGGTAACTGCTTTCCAATCTTGGGTTAGTTGTGAAAAATCCAGTAGTTCTGGTCTCTCGATAAAGCTTACGTATCTTTAATTTAAAGCCATACTTGGGTTTGCTTAATTATTCAAAGAAATAGGAGGGAAAGAGTGCTAGCACATGAAATAACAGAAAACAACCTGTGGAACAGCTCAGCTCTGAGGCTCCTTTGGACGTGGAGACATTTTAAGGCAGTCTTCAGTTAAGGAACCAAGGATAAACTCCAAGGGACCGTGGACAGGATCCAGGATAGTTTCTTCATTTTATAGGCTGTATTCATAATCATCCTTTCTGGTTAGAATTGTTTCATCTATTAAAGTGCAGAAACTGTCAATAAGGAATACTATCTATTAAATGTAGCACTTTTTGTTTTATGCAGTTTTTGACTGGGGCTAGGTTTGAACCCGCCACCTCTGGCATATGGGGCCGGTGCCCTACTCCTTTGAGCCACAGGCACTGCTCCAAATGTAGCAGTATTTTTTCAATGCAAATTTTTTAGTTCCTAGACAAAAAGTTTCTCTATAGAGAGTTCTGTGTGTGTGTGTGTGTGTGGCATGTCTACCATCTTTGTGGCCCTTCTTTCCATTCTGATGTGGAAAATAAGGATAAGGTTCTGACCCTTGGTAAAAAGTTGGTCATTAAATTACTGCTGTGATTTTTGAAGACTGTTGATTGAACTATGGTTTTCTTTCCCCAAAGCCCTTAATATTTGGTATATTATTAAGGTTTTGAAGTTTTTGGTGACTCCATTAGGAATATTTATAGTGAGGCTGAATCATACTCAGAATATCACATTCTTACTGGGGAAAGCACAATAAAAATATTGTAACAAAGACAGTACACTTCAGTAAAACAATACATGATTTCATTCAAATGGATAATTAGGGCTTAAGCAATTCAATCTGGAACAGGTAGGCCACAGCGTTGCTGCAGATTTCCTTGTAGGAGTGAAAAGCTGGTCTTGATTACTTCAACTATATGTTGACTCTGGAGAGTGGTTTCAATTAAAACTTTTCTCCTAGCTTTAGAGACAAATCTTTTTCTTCTTTATTAAACTTGGTTTGGAGATGAAACTTTTAAAACTAGGATTCATATCATTAAGAGTTTAGAATCTACTGTATGGAAAGAAAAGATAAAAATACAGATTTCCTTTTTAGGTTTGAAACGAAAACAATACTTTAATTATAGCAATATTTGTTTGTAAGATAAGCGAATACTCAGAGCAGTGGGAACTGAGTTAGAGCATTGGAGTAGGAACTCTGACTTGACCTGTTATTTAATGACTTAGGGCAAATATCATTCATCTTTTGACTTCAATCTCTTAACTAAATCAGTGACCTTCTTACCTCTTTTTGAGCTGTTTTTCTTCTGTCGCCTGTGCCAGCATTTCTTTTCACTAAATGACTTGTTTTCAGGATGGCATTAGACATTGAGAAATCCCTTGATCCCTTACTTTGCCCTTAACTTGAACCAAATTTAATTCCCAGTGCTGAAAAATTGCTATTCATCCAGCTGTTTCCCAATAGAGATTCCTGACATTTTGTCTTTAGAGAGATTAGAATTTTCATTTATTTCTGGAAGAATTCAAAAGGTATCATAATTTTCTCTTCCTTTTAAACTCATCCTAATAATTTAAAAACCCTATGTTTTCTTTTCTTTTTTTTTTTGAGTTAAGATGTATTTACATTTTTAAGGTAACATTTATAGGCAAAGAGATGGGAAGATCCTATATTTATATTTGATGATTTATATTCCTAATCATATAGAACATTTCCTTTTCTCCAGGAAGGTTCAGAAGTCTTTCAAATGTAATCTTCATTATAAGAGCGGCTATTTTTCTGATTTTTTTTCCACCATAGATCAATTCTTCCTGTTTATACCATATGATCTTTTGAATCCAGCTTCTTTTGCTCAGCAAATGATCTGTGAGATTTATCATGTTGCCTAAATTAGTAGTTTGCTCCTTTTTATTGAGGAGTAGTATTCCACTGTATGGGTATATCACAATTTGTTTATTCTCCTATTGATATTTGGATTGTTTCCAGCATTTTGACTATTATATGTAAAGCTTCTGTGAATATTATTACACAAGTTTTAGTTTCAAATTCTTTACTCTCTGTTTTTCTTTTTTCCTTTTGATCCATGTTGGTAGGTGGCCTCTAAGGCTATCCCCAAAGATCTCTACCTCCTGGTAGTCAGGCCCTTGAGTGTCCACTAGATTGACTCAATTCTAATGAATGGAGTACAGTAGAAGGGATGAGATACTAGTTCTGAGGTTGGTTACTATCTCCCATTCTCTCATGATACTCTGGGGAAATCCAGCTTTCATGTCATGAGGCAGCCCTAGAGAGGGGCCCAACATTGGGAGATGATCTGTCGAGGCCTTGCCAACAGCCACATATATGAGCTCAGCAATGGATTATTTCTCATTTGAATCTTGAGATGACTGCAGCTTGGACTGACACCCTGATTATAATATCATAAGAGACTTTAAACTCAAACCACCCAGCTAAGCTACTCTTGGATTCCTCATTCTAAGATGTGAAATAACAAATGTTTGTTGTTTCTGGCTGTTAAGTTTTGGGGGATATGTCTTAGTCCATTTGTGTTGCCATAAAGGAATACCTGTAGCTGGGTAATTTATAAAGAAAAAGGTTTGTTTGGCTCATGGTTCTGCATGTTGTAAAAAAAAGTGGGGTGTCAGTATCTGCTCCTGGTGAGGACCTCAGGATTCTTCCACTCATGGAAGAAGGCAAGGGGGAGCTGGTGTGCTCAGAGATCACATGATAAGGAGAAACAGGAGTGAAAAGAGGGAGATGCCAGGTTCTTTTAACAACCAGCTCTCAGAGGAACTGACAGGGGGAGAACTTACCCCATACTCTGGGGTCATGAATCTATTCACGAGGGATTCACCCCCATGACCTGAGTACCTCTCATTAGGCTTCATCTCCAACATTGAAGCTCTAATTTCAGCACGAGATTTGGAGAAGACAGCATCCAAATTATAGCAGGGTATAGGGTTTTCACAGCAATAGATGGTACATATCGTGCACTTATATGACTATAATGAGGATTTATATCAGTTCTCCTTAACTAATTTTTCAGTAGAGGATATTTTACTAAGAACTTTATGGTTTCTCAGGTCCATAGCTGGTACAGAAGTTAGGGTCACCTATAGAGAAAACTTTTTATATTTCATGCATTTTTGAAAAGTAACCAAAGAATTTGTTTGTTGTTTTTCTTAACATAGTTTTATTTATTCTTTATTTTGAAAAGCATGAACTCATTGTAAAAATATTTAGAGAAAAAAAGAAAGGAATGGGCCAGGGGTGCTGGCTGCAATCCTAGCTCTCTGGGAGCTGAGGTGGGAAGATCACTTGATCACGGAATTTTGAGATTGACTTAGGCAATAACAAGATCCTATCTCTATGAAAAATGAAAAACAAAATAGTTGGCTATGGTGGAAGTAAGAATGAAGGAAAAAGTGAAAATAATCATAAAATCAGCACCTCATTTTGCTGTTTATTTCCATACATTTTCTCATTAAAACACACACAAGAGCCTGTACATATTTTAAAGAATGAAGTCATATAAGATATAGTCTTTTCCATCACAGTAATAAAGGCAGATCTACATGATCACTTTAGTGGTTTCATATAGTAATTATGTATCATAATTTATTAGATTCTGTGCCTTTGAGGTATAGTCTCTCCTTCTCACTGTTGTTTAAAACAATTATAAATAAATAAAACAATTATAAATAGCCTTTGATAATCATCCTTGTTCATTCATGTATTTACACAGTATTTCTTTACCATGCTTTCTCGAGCATACATTTCTGGAAGAGTATGAACACTGAAGGGTCTTGGATAAATATAAAATTGTCACTCAGAAAAGTGAAACTGATAGAGTGTGAGAGTATCACTCCTTTCTCCCCATAACAAGATTGATAGCACTGAGCATTATTAATCTTGTTAATATTTGATACTGTGATGAACAAACTTATACTGTTGTCTTAAACTAGATTTATCCAATTGAAAGTGAGACTGAGCATCTTTTAATATTTTTCTTGATCACGTAATTTGTGAATTGTTTATATCTTTCATTAATTCGCATACTATGGAAGCACACTTTTTCAATTAATTTGTAAGTTCTCTCTCTATTCATCTCTCCCTAAAACACATTTCTTTCTTTTTTTTCTTTTTATTAGAGACAATCTCAATTTATTGCCTTTGGAGACTGATGTGGCATCACAGCTCATGGCAACCTCCAACTCCTGGGCTTAGGTGATTCTCTTGCCTCAGCCTCCTGAGTAGCTGGGACTACAGGTACCCACCATAATGCCCAGCTATTTTTTTGGTTGTTGTTGCTATTTGGCCGGGGCAGGGTTTAAACCTGACACCCTCAGTATATGGGGCTGGCACCCTACCCACTGAGCCACAGGTGCCGCCCCACATTTATTTCTTTTAATCTGTCACATATTATGCATATATTTCTTTTTCTTATTATAGTTTGACCTTCAACTTCCATAATGGTGGGTTGTTTAGCTGTGAAGAAATTTTGAATATTAAGTTACTTAAATTTGTTATAAAATTGGAATTTTAGTTTTATTTTTGCATTAGATATGACAATTTACCTGATTTATCTTAAATTTTATAATATGGGGGACATGTGTTTTGTTTATACATACTTTGTTTTGTGCATATTAAGGTAAAGTTATAAGTGTTCCTTTCATCCAGATAGTGTGCAGTGTACCTGATAGGTGTGATTTTACCTATATTCCTTCCCCAGCTTGATTTTCATTGAGATTTACTTTCATATGTGCACGTAAGTATTGCCCATTTAGTTCCAATTTGGTATTGAGTACAAGTGTTTATTCCTCCATTCTTGTGATGTTTCACTTAGAAGAATGGTTTCTCGTTCCATCCAGGTGGTCACAAAAGATACTTTTTTTTAATGGCTAAGTAATAGTCCATGGTATGCATATGCCACATTTCATTAATCCATTCACATATTGGTGGGCATTTGACTTTTTTCCACATCTTTGTGATTATGAATTGTACTACTATAAACATTCAAGTATCCTTTTTATAAAATGACCTTATTTTCCTTTGGGCATATATCCAGTAAAGTTCTTTGAGGTATCTTCATACAGTTTTTCATAGAGGTTGTACTAGTTTGCAGTCCCATCAACAGTTATAAGTGATCCTTTCTCTCTGCATCCATACCAACATCTGTGATTTGGAGACTTTTTTATATAAGCCATTCTCATTGGAGCTAGGTGATTTCTCAATATGGTTTTGATTTGCATTTCCATAATTATTGATCATTTTTTAAAATTAATTTCTTGGCAATTAGCAAATCTTCATTTGAAAAGTTTCTGTTTCATATAAATGGGACATTCCTCAAAATATTGAACAGGGGAAAGTTAGAAACATTCTTTCTTAGAACTGGAACCAGATGAGATTGTCCGCTTCTACCACTTTCACTCAACATAATGCTGAAAGTTCTTGCTAGAGCCATCAGGCAAGAGAAGGAAATCAAAGGGGTTCAAGTGGGAAACAAAGAGGTCAAACTATCATTCTTTGCTGATGATATAATCTTATATATAGATTATAAGCATGAGATTGCTTATAATCTACATGTTTAATGCAATCAAAGTACCAACATGTTGGAGATTATCAACATGCATGTATGGAGATTCAAACCCCAAAGTTTGAACTAAAAGACTCCTGGAATTGATATATAAATCCAGGAAGGTCTCAGGTCTCTCTTGTTACAAAATCAAGGTAACAAATTAGTGGCTTTCATATATGCCAACCATAGTCAAGCCGAGAACCAAATCAAAGATGCAATACCTTTCACAGTATCAACAAAGAAAATAAAATACCTAGGAATACACTTTAAAAGGAGATAAAATACCTCTATAGGGAGCATTTTGAAACACTGAAGAAAGAAATTGCAGAGGATGTAAAAGTTGGAACAATATATCATGCTCATGGATCAGCAGAATTAGCATTGTCAAAATGGCTATACTTCCCAAAGTGATTTACAGATTCAACGTAATTCCTATTAAAATACCAACATTTACCACATGTAGCCCTAAAGAAGGATGGAAACTTTACCTCCTTCATGTTTACATGGATGGAGCTGGAAAATATCCTTCTTAGAAGGGTATCTCAAGGATGGAAGAAAAAGTATCCAATGTACTCAGCCCTACTATGAAACTAATTTATAGCTTTCATAGGAAATCTATAACCTAATTATAGCCCAAAAATATGGGGAAAGGAGAGAGGGAGGGGAGGGGAAGGGGGAAGGTGGGTGGAGGGAGGATGATTGGTGGGATCGAGCCTATGTTTTATTTTACAAGGGTACATGTGAATCTTTTTAAATGGAGAATATAAATGTCTTAACATCATAACTAAGAAAATGATATGAGGGCTATGTTAACCAGTTTGATGAAAATATTTCAAATTGTCTATAAAAACAGCATACTGTACCCCATGACTGTATTAATGTACACAGCTATGATTTAATAAAAAATAAAATAAAATACTAACATTATTTTTTGAAGATCTAGAAAAATTAGTTCTACACTTAATATGGAACCAAAAAAGCCCCCAAATAACTGTTATAATCTTAGGTTATAAGAGCAAGTGGGAGACATTATGTTACCATCCTTCAAGCTATACTTGAAAGCTATAGTAACCAAAATAGCCTGGTACTGACAATACACAAACAAACAAACAAAAACCCAGAGATGTAGACTATGGATCAGAACATAGAACCCAGAGATGAAATTATCCTCATATTTCCATGCTATTTTTGACAAAACAGATAAAAATATACTGTGGGGAAAGAATCTCTGTTCAATAAATGGTGCTAGGAAAATTGGATAGCCATACATAAAAGATGGAAACAGGATCCATACCTCTCACCACTCACTAATAACTCACAATGGACAAAAGACTTAAACCTAAGGCAAGAATATATAAGAATCCTATAAGAAAATGTTGGAAAAACTCTTATAGGTATTGGTCTAGGCAAAAAATTCATGAAGAAGACCCCCAAAGCAATCACAGTAATGACAATAATAAATAAATAGGGCCCGATCAAATTAAAAATCTTTTGCACAGCTAAGAACACAATCATAAAAGCAAATAGACAACATACAGAATGGGCCAAAATATTTGCATATTGATATGGGTAAAGGACTGATAATCAGAATCTACAAAGAACTCAAGCAAATCAACAAGAAACAACCAAACCTCTTTAAAACTGATTTTTTAAAATACTGGAAATAATTGTGATTTCCACAAGCTTTAATAAAAACAAAGTCTTATGTGGAGAATTCTATTCGTTTTATTTTGCTTCACTAGTCCCTTACTAATACTGATGCATCTTCAGGAATATTGTTACTTAGGGTTGACACTAAGCTAAATCAAAGGGTAAGTGGTTTGTTGCACCCTGATCTTCTCCATTCTGTTACCTTCATCTACCTCTTCCTTGCGTTATACTTAATCTATTTAAGGCTATCCTTAGTAAAAGCTATCATCCCCTCTTTAGGAGGGCATAGATATATTTGATGCTCTCCTAACTAAGTACTCTTCAGGTCTGACTTAATTTATGTGCTTAATTATTTCTATTTTCCTTAGAATAATATTCCATTCCTAAAATATTTCATAATAAAATGAAAAGATAAAACATTACTTGCACCGTTCTCTTCTTCTGTGCACCTACAGTACATTAATATAGGAAATGATAAACTTTGTGAGGCTTTGAAATAATCATTTGTGAATATTAACTTAGCTCATTTGAATAGTAAGCCCTCCAAGATCAGTATTAATTTATTTTGAGAACTGTAGGAGGTAAGTGTGCAAAAACCATTCTATATCTTAAATAATTACTCTGAAAGAAGAAGAGTGAGAGAGTTTCAGTGTTTATTATATTGATGTTTTCTTTTATTTTGCTTTTCTCTAACTCCTTCACCAATCTATCTCCTTTCATACATTCATATATTATAACACATAAGTTTATGCACCCAGTACCCATAAGACTAATGTCAGCTGTAAAAGTGTGGCATGGCATTTTACACAAATTGCAAAACACATATTATGCAAATTCTCCTTAGCATTGCAACATTAAAAGAATGAAAAATAGTATTTTTCTTTATAAATTCATTTCCTACTGTCAGAGCCAAGACTCATATGACCTTGCAGCTCTGACAGTAAACTCCATACAAAAAAAAAAAAGGAAAACTAAAACAGTTTTAAAAGTCAAAGACAGGCTGTTAGACTGGGGCATGTGAGGAGATGTTCCTCCTTTGCAAGCTAAACTCATCATTACAGAATGACACCTTTCTAGACTTAAATTTAAAAAGCTAGAAAAAATAATAAGGTGAAGTTGCCAAACAAAGATTGGGCTTTCATGCAAATGTCTTTGGTAATTAAAGGGAGGGTGCTAAATGTGCAGCATTCCTTCTAAGCAGAATTGTTTCTAAATTCAGGGGTATGTTCATACTATAGTCTATGAGGCAACAGCTGTTCTTAAGAGAACGCTGTCAATGTTGATAAGTTACTTTTAAAACTAAATGTTTGCTGAGCTCATGTTGTTTGGAAAACTATAAAGAACAAAATTTTTAATGCATTTTTTCTTTTGAAAAAGGAAAAAAATCCTATCAATTGCAAGCAAAAGCAGAATTCTAAAAGCCCACAACCTATTGAGAGCTTAGGGTAAGCTCATTTATATGAGGGAGGGAGAAAAACACAAAGCAGATTGGAATTCTGAGCCCCTAATCTGTGGGTAACAATTTTAAACTCTGAAAATGCACTGATTACATTCTTACATTCCTTTTTTTGGAGTGGCTTAGTGCAGGATTAAGAGCTGTTTTGAATAACTGCCCTTTCATTTGTTTTCCAGAACACACTATTTATTGTGGGTCTATTTGCTGTTTGTGATACAGTGGCCAAAGCAGGCTTGAACATCATTTATTTTATGTGGTACTTTGGGCATCGTTTAACCAGCAGGGTAAGACAAAGCATATAGTCTGACGTCAAATGGGACAAAACAACTCCAGCCTTAGGAAAAAAATGATATGAAAAATTATTTTCTCTCTTTAATGTGATACCCTATTAATTATTCTCAACTCCATAATTGTTTTTAATTTTTTTAATTTCAAAACCTTAACACGTGGTTGATTTCCATTGAGTTTTATTTCCCTCTGTGCATATGTGTGCTCACCAGTTCCAATTTAATAGTGAGTACATGTGGTGGGTTTTTCTTTCCATTTTTGCTGTACTTCAAATAGGAGAATGGTCTCCAGTTTCATCTAGATTGTTGCAAAAGGTGTTAATTAATCTTTTTTTTTTTTGGCTAAGTATTACTCCATGGTATGCATGAATTGAGGGGCACTTGGGTTCATTTCACATGTTTGCAATTGTGAATTGTGCTAAATAATCTTTCAAGTATAGGTGTCTTTTGATGAAAAATCTTTTCCTTTGGATAAATACTCAATAGTGGCATTGATAGATCAAATGGTAGGTCTACTTTCATTTCTGTCAGGAATTTCCATAGAGGTTTGATTAATTTGCAGTCTCACCAACAATGTATACGTGTTCCTTTTCTCTCTGCATACATAGTAGCGTCAATTTTTTTGGCGGTGGGAGACTTTTTAGTGAAACCCTTCCTGTTGGGGGTAGAGTTATATATCATTGTAGTTTCAATTTGCATTTCCCTGATGATTAGTGACATTAGGTATTTTTCATATGTTTATTATCCATTTGTCTTTTTTCATTTGAGAAGCTTCTGTTCATGTCTTTTGGCTACGTTTTAATACGGTGGCTTGAATTTTTTCTTGCTGATTTGCTTGAGTTCCTTACAAATTCTGGATATTAGCCTGTTATCAGATGTGTAGCTTATGAATATTTTATCTCATTCTGTATGTTGTCTATTTGCTCTGTTGATGATTTCCTTACAAGTGCAGAAGCTTTGCAGTCAAATTAAACCCCAATTTATAAGTCTTTGTTGTTGCTATGTTTGGCATTGGAGTTTTACTCATTAATTCTTTGCTGAGGCTGATATCTGGAAGAGATTTTCCTACATTTCCTCTAGAATCCTTCTGATCTATGTCTGATATCTAAGTCTTTTATCCATATTTAATTATTTTTTGTGAATGGTGAGAGGGAAGGCTCTTGTTTCATTCTTCAGCTCATGACTGTCCAGTTTTTCTAGCACCATTTATTGCATAGGAGTACTTTTATCCAGTGTAGATTGTTGTCAAAAGTTAATCGGCTGCATGTGGATCATTTTATATCTGGGTGCTCTGTTCTCTTACATTTGTCTATATCCCATTTTTTGTACCAATATCATGCAGTTTGGGTTACTAGAGCCTTGTAGTCTAGTTTGAAGTCTGGTAATGTGATGCCTCAAGCTTTGTTCTTTTTGCTGACAATTCCTTTTGGCTATTTGAGCTCTTTTGTAGTTCCAAATGAAGGATAGAATTATTTTTTATAGATCTGTGAAGTATGACTTTGGTAATTTTATGGGGATGGCAATAAATGTTTAAATCAATTCAAGGAGTATGGCGTTACAACAATGTTGATTCTGTCTATGAGCATGATTTGTTTTTCCTTTTGTTTGAATCTTTTGGGATTTCTTTCCTCTGAGTTTCATAGTTCTACTTGTAGAGATCTTTCACCTCCTAGGTTAAGAATATTCCTAGATATTTTATTTTCTTTGTAGGTATTGCAAATGGTATTGAGTCTTTAATTTGACTCTTGGCTTAAATGTTATTAGTGTATAGAAATGATACTGATTTATGTACATTTATTATGTATCCTGAGACTTTGTTGAATTTATCAATTTAAAGAGACTCTAGGTGGAATCTTCAGAGTTTTCTTTTTAAAATTTTATTTAAGAATATTACAGAATTATAAACACCTTGGTTACACAGTTTGGTTTTATACACTTTAAGTCAAATGTATAAGTGTGACCTTTACTCAGAATATATGCATTGCATTAGTCAGGTGTGCATTTACCCAGCTCATCTTCAGCTATCCCACCTGCTTGCTTTCCACTGGGTTTTACTTCTATATATGCATACAGGTATTGATTGACTAGTTCCAAATTAGTATTGAGTACATGTGGTGTTCATTTTCCCATTCTTGTGATACTTTACTTAGAAGAATTGCAGGCAGACTGGGGACTGAAGATCTCATTCTTGGCAGGGGAGGGCACCCCTAGAGAAAGGGAAAATTAAAAAGTAAGCTGAAAGAGTCAGAACAAAGAAATGTCAGCTAATTTACCTTTAAGCTAGCCTTTGCTAAATTTCTTATCTGAACAAGTTTCTGACCTTTCCTGAAACTCTGGCCTATTGGGGATACAGCTTACACAAATACCCCTGCTGAGTGTGAGTCTGGGAAAATACAATGGCCATAGAAGAGGCTGTGGCAAGTCCTAGAAAAGACACATCATCTAGGTCATCTCCTGCCCATTAAACAGATAAGGAAGATGCCCATTATGGAGATTTGCATTTGGCTGGTGCAAAGACCAAGGGGATAGCTCTAACTTGAGGTATGGGGAGTAGGGCTTATATCCCTTATTGCAGAGGAAAATCCTCTGTGATAATGATAAGAGGAAAGTGCCTCTCTTCCACCGATTCCTCAGAGGAAATTAATGGAAGTAGCTTTTACTCCACAGTGAACTAGCGGAGTTTAACACCTCCCAAGGAATCTGTGTGTGTGACTCCTAACAGGAGGCTGCCCCCACACAAGGCTCAAGTTTTGGATTTCTCAAAACTGCTCAAATCCTTAAATTAATAATAATAACAGTAGACGCTGATATGCTCACTCAAAGAAACTGCTTGTGTCTTTGTTCCCTCCCTTAGCTTACCACCTGGGCAAAGAGATTTGAATAAAAGCTGAGCATAACAGAGACTGGGGCCACCCACCAGAGCCCACAAATGGGCAATGGTCCCCTGAGCTCCCGCCTTTGAAAATTCTATTCTATGTCTCATGTCTCTTTCTTTATCATCATTCCTAACTTTATATTTCTTCAGTTGGTTGTGCCCATTCCACAGGTCTTAGCAGACCCTGCCCCCAGGGTGGGGCCCCAACAAAGAATAATCTCCAGTTGCATACAAGTTTTCACAAAAGATACAGTAACACCACTTGGATTGTTTCCACATCTTTGCAATTGTGCCATTCCAAACATTCAAGTACAAGTGTCTTTTTGACAATATGACTTTGTTTCCCTTGAGTAAACACCTAATAGTAGGATTTCTGGATCAAATGGTAAGTCTACTTTTAGTTCTTTTTTGTTTGTTTATTTATTTATTTTTTACTTTTAGTTCTTTGAGGAATCTCCATAGAAGTTTTACTAGTTTGGGCTCGGCGCCTATAGCTCAACCGGCTAAGGCGCCAGCCACATACACCTAAGGTGGCGGGTTTGAATCCCCAGCCCGGGCCTGTCAAACAACAATGACGGCTGCAACCAAAAAATAGCCGGGCGTTGTGGTGGGCGCCTGTGGTCCCAGCTACTTGGGAGGCGGAGGCAGGAGACTCGCTAGAGCCCAGGAGTTGGAGGTTGCTGTGAGCTGTAATGCCACAGCATTCTACCCAGGGGGACAGCTTGAGGCTGTCTCAAAAAAAAAACAAAAAACTTAACTCCATGAAAATGTCTTTCATTGCAAAACTGGTCTGCAAAAGAGAGCTTTTGTCTTTATAACATTGCACAAGAGCGCCACAGTGGATCATTACCATTGACATTAGCTCCTGACAAGCCGGCAGGAGGCTATTGTGGTAGAGCACTTCTCCTGCCAATGAACAACTGCCATCCACCCAGTTCTACAACCAGGAACCCTGGGATTACTCTTGGCACCTCTCTTTCTCATTTCACTGTATCTAACCCATCAACACGTTCTGCTGATTTTCTCTCTTGAATTTCTCTCAAGTCCTTCTACTTCTCTCCATCTTTTCCAATCTAACCCAGTTCAAGCCGTGATCTCTTTCCTAGAGGACAACAGTCACTCCTAGCTGGCTTCTTCTCTCCCATTTCACTTGGTCTCCATTCACCTGCCAGCCACTGTGCAGTTTTCAAAATATAAATTCAATTTCTCAACTCTTAAGCTATTCACCCTTTATACCCTTTCAATGGTTGTCTTTTGCTCTTTCTTTAAGGACCTATATCATGGTCTACAAGGCCTTTGGAGATGCTCCATACCTTTCACCACCACCTGGCTTTATTGTTACCTCTGCTTGGATTGCTCTCCACCACCTCTGCTGTCTTCACTAACTCTTACTATTCTTCAAATGTTACATACACTTCCTTTTCTAGGATTTATCCCGGTTATAATTTAAATTTTGATTAATGTTTATTCGGGAGTCTAAGCCCCATGAAGGCAGGAAACTTGTCATTTTTAGCTCCATTGTATTTCCATTAATTCTAAATAAATGAGTATATTAAGTGCATTACACAAGTTAAATATTATTTAACAACATACACCTCTCTGCATTGTAGCACAGATTCTCTAGCCCCTTGATAGAGGTTTGGGGAACATCATCCCCCTAACATTTCACAACATAAGCACATTTCCAGGAGGGAGTGTTTTGTAATTAATATCATGTAAATAATTCAAGTATGATTCTTTGGCTCAGGCAATTCTTGGACAGAACGAGATGATGCTACAGGGCAGCACCTGTGGCTCAGTGGGTAGGGCTCCAACGCCATATACCGAGGTTGGTGGGTTCAAACCCGGCCACGGCCAAACTGCAACAAAAAATAGCCGGGTGTTGTGGTGGGCGCCTGTAGTCCCAGCTACTCAGGAGGCTGAGGCAAGAGAATCGCTTAAGCCTAGGAGTTGGAGGTTGCTGTGAGCACTGTAACACCATAGCACTCTACCAAGGGAGATAAAGTAAGACTCTGTCTCTACAAAAAAAAAAAAAAAAAAGAGAGAGAGAGAGAGAGAAAGAGAGAGAGAGATAATATTACAGTGTATTGAAGCCTGGCACCAGGGCTGGATAATGTTCATCTATTCTTTTTTATAAAAAGCTATACTTGACCAGGTGCAGTGGCTCACACCTGTAATCCCAGCACTCTGGGAGGCCAAGGCGGGTGGATTGCCTGAGCTCAGGAGTTCAATACCAGCCAGAGCCAGTGGCAGGCACCTGTAGTCTCAGCTACTTGGGAGGCTGAAGCAAGAGAATCACTTAAGCCCAAGAGTTTGAGGTTGCTGCAAGCTGTGATGCCACAGCACTCTACCAGGGGCAAGAAAGGTGAGATTATCTCAACAACAACAATAACAACAACAAAGCTATACTCAATATGTTGGAAGTATTTGAGATTTTGGAAGCTTTGCATTTTATATGATGATATCAGATCTGCAGCTTTGGGGTGATACATACAGTACTTGAGATTGAAAGTACTAGTATGCTTTGCTATTTTAATTTTAATTTTCATAATTATTACTGACATTGGGTGTCTTTTCCTATTTGAGTAGCTGCTCTGGCTTCCTCTTCTGTGAGCTGTCCATGTCACTTACCTATTTTCTTTTTGGGTTATTTGCCATTTCTTCTTGAGTTGTAGGAACTATTTTGTATTGTTGTAGAATATTTTGTATTTAAAAACTTTGTCAGATAAGACCAAAAACTTGGTCTTATCTTTTCATTTAATGGCACATTGTACAGAAGTTTTAATTTTAATACAGTAAAAATATTTCCTTTATTACTTTTTAAATCTTGTTTAGTTTTTAAAAGTTCTTCCCTATTCCAAATTCATAAAGACATTTCCTATTTCCTTCTAAAAGCTTTAAAGTTTTTTCCTTAACATTTAAGCCTTTGACCTACCTGAAATTGATTTTCTGTGTGGTATCAAGAGGTAATAATCCCTGAGTTTTTTCGTGTGGAAAACAAATTGTCCCAATAGTATTTACTGAATGTTCTTCCTTTCCCTACTGATTTGTAAGGTTTTCTTGGTCACAGATCAAGTTATACACAGGAAAGAGCCTGTTTCAAGGCTCTTTATTCTATTGCATTGGTCTGTATAAGAACACACTTCTTAGCTTTATGATTTGTTACTATCTTCACATTAGCTATGCATCTAGCTGTACAAAGATGGACAAGTTACTTTAGCTCCCTTTAAAAAAATCTGAAATAATTATACAGAGATAAAATGATTAAAAGAAACAAGAATGGTATGTAAAAGACAGAGAAAGAGGTACAAATGAAACAGAAATCAAAGGGTTAGTGTCTTGGGAGACTCAGTTTCATTTATAAAAAGGAGATGAATTTGCATACCATTTCCCAGGCTCTTCATACTTCCAAAACTGTGATTCTGGGATTTTATTACGTAGAAACTATTCAGCACATCAGGGTAATGGGCAGTAGGGATAAAAGATAAAAAGGCGATAACGCAGGACTGAACCACCAGCAAGAGATCATAAAATGTTAAGTGCCACAGCAGATAAGATTTGGGGCTGGCCAGCAGTGTTGACAACCCTTATCCGGGCAGAAGCAGGCTACGATGACCTTCACGATATTTTCTGGCACAGGAAGGGCTGCGCAAGGTCTGGACCGCCCTGCCTACAACACCCGGCTGCACGAGAACACAGAGCTGCTGTCAACCCTCCTGACTGGCCCCAGGGAACACGACTTCGGAGAAGATTCCAGACAAGCTCGCAGAAGCTGGGGAAGGACAGGACTGCGCTAGGAGCGCCCGCACCGCCTCCAGGGCGCCCGCGGTGCTTCTGGGAAATGTAGTCCTTTGCTGCGTACGCGGCCTCGGGCTCCAGGAAGGTGGACTACAATTCCCTGCAGTCAGGGTATGCTTTGTGCAGCGCGCCTGCGCCGTGTGCTGGCCGATGCCGCTATAAAGGCTTGTTTTGCTCCGGGGCTGATGCTCGGGAGCGTGGTTGAGTGGCCGGCGCGGCCGTCCTGGAGCTGGGGCTCAGGTAGGTGACGGTTACTGCTGCACCTCTACCCTGCAGCACGATTGTCATGGGGGTCACCTCCTTACGTTTACTCGGGGAGTGGCAGGCTGTGGTTGGGGATCAGTTCGGGCGAAGTTGGAGACCTCAGAAACGGGCCTGGCCTCGCTGTAGCCTCCCGCCACCACCTCCTAGGTGGGAGAACCCCAGGGGCTCGGAGCGAGGCCCAGCGTCAGCAGGCAGGCAGGTGGGGCGCGGATGAGTGGTCGGGGACGCTGGCGACCTCCTCGGCTGTGGCCACCAGGGGGCGCTGCGCTCGCAGCCCGTGGGTGTGGGTCGCAATCGCCTCGCCAGGCCGGGGCTGGCCGTGGGAACGCCCTAGGGCCGGGGCATCCCAGGCGAAGGGGGCCCATCAGAAGCCCCTGGAGGTTGTGGGCCGGCGGCCTGAAGCACCTGGCTCCAGCCCTATACTGAGTACCTTCGAAGTAAGTAATTTTCTTCGTTTTTGCAAACGGGTAAATGGAGGTACGTGACAGGAGCGCGCGCGGTAAACCCGTGGCGGAGCCGGGAATGGAGCCCAGATCTCTAGACTGTCGTCTAGTGCCCTTTTCACGTCTGCTGCACAGAGCTACGTGCTGTTGTGTATTTATACAGGGGTCATTTGGTTTCTGCGTAGATGGGCAGGCTGGAGGCAGATGGGCGCAGAAATGACTGGGAAAGTTTCAGAAGGTTTTGAAAGAGGAGATGGCAAAGTTACACTGGGGTCCATAGCGTGGGTGAAAGGTGAGGAAGCTTGCAGGTGCAACAAGTGGATTACTGGGGTGGTGCGGTGTGGTATGTATATGTCCTTTCAGCTTCACAGCTTCCCTGTGCAACTTCAGTAAGATTCCAGAGGTGCTGGAACCTATTGAGGAATATTGTATTGCAGGCAGTTTGGAAACCCCAATCTGGCTAATTAACAGTCCTCATAATCCTGTGCAACTTCCCTTCCCCATACAGTGTATCATTGTATACAGTGTATCATTGCGCAGAGAGAATTTGCACTTTTATCTCTGAAAAGAGAGTTGATTAAAAAAAAAAAAAAGGCAGCTGGCTTCCTGGCCTCAACCCCGTTGATTTTGTTTGGGCACTTCTTTGGGGTTCTCCCTTTTTGATTATTCTGCCATTGTCCTTGTGCAGCTCTGGCTCAAATATAAACAAAAGTCTCTTCCCTTTCTCCATTGATACCTGAGGCAAGTCAGCATTTTTAAAAGATTTTTCAAAAACTTAAAAGAGAACATAAGAAAATAGGGAGGCCAGGTGTGGTTGCTCATGCCTGTATCCTAGCATTCTGGGAGGCACTGAGCTCAGGAGTTGGAGACCAGCCTGAGTAATAGTGAGACCTTGTCCCTACTAAAAGTAGAAAAATTAGCCTGGTGTAGTGGCCGTGCCTATAGTCCCAGCAACTCAGGAGGCTGAGGCAAGAGGATTGCTTGAGCCCAGGAGTTTGAGGTTGCTTTGAGTTATGCTGCTGCTGCTCTATAGCCAGAGCAACAGAGCCAGACTCTGTCTCAAAAAAAAAAAAAAAAAAAGGAAAATAAGGAACTACAAATAGTATCAATTAAAAGTCTGGCCTAGTGATCCTTGTTTGCTTGCTTCAGATTAAGGCCTTATTGCTTTTCACACTTACCAGGCTTCCTAGCTCTTCATTGGCCTCTATGTGACGTACTCTGTCTTATATTCCAGATACACAGAAGAGGATGTCCTCTTTATGTGCAGGGCCAAGGGACAGTAACTTTGTGCCTCTTTAGGGCCTGATTCTATCCCTTTTTCCAGGAAATTATAGAGATGGAGATGTTAGAGCTAATGGAACACATCCCCACACCCATCATACACAGAATAACTTGGTCCCTTAGGACAGTTTAGCACAGTCCATCACATTAGTCACGACAGGCACGAAACAATCATTATTTATATCGTAACAGGGAAGTGACTTCATCACTGCCAGTCTCTGCTCATATGCTCTACTGATTCTCTTCTATCCTTTGAAATAAAGTGACGGAAAGAATCTTTGGTTATTGTTCTCCTCATCATGGCATTTCCTACTGTGAATGAAGTACACTGCCTCCTCTCCCACCTTTGTAAAAAGTAGCACTAATTTTTTTCCTCTTCCATAATCAGCTAGGCTTGGGAACCTTTAGAGGAGAAGGTTGGACTTCTCTGATCCCTGTAACAAGAAGGTTCGTCTGATCTGCAGACATGGGAGACACTGGCAGATGCCAGGTCTGTTTATAGTTTAGCCTTAATGAGATCTCAATGACGTGATTGCTGCGCTCTTGCTGGGTAAAGCCAGTGTTGTTTATGGTGCAGTTTGTCATTGGACAAGGTGACTTTTCTTTTCTTTTTTTTTAAAGATAAGTAACTTATCATTATCAACTTAGAGTACTTGCACCAGAATTCTGAAAGGTAAGAAGTCCAGCTTTCTTTGTGTTGGAAACATGTCTCTGTGGAGGTTTAGTCCTTTTTATTTAGAGGGCTAGTTAGTGTTCTTCTTTTTTCTGATACCTTAAGGAATGATTTATAGTTGTTAGATAGAATGATTTATGGTTGTTACAATTTTGTGCTGCAATAGTAGGACTTTTAAGTTACAGGGACAGTTAGGGATTTAAGGATTCCAAAAGCCAACAAAGCTACTCTTTTTTAATTTCTAGTGAGGCTGGTCTGAAAGGTGTTTTCTCCGCTTTTATCTGGAAAATTGTTGACCACCATAGAGTAGGGGCAACATTTTACAGAGATATGTGTGTGTTTATTTTTTAGAAAATGACCAGGTTGTGGGCGGTGCCTGTGATTCAGTGAGTAGGATGCCAGCCCCATATACTGAGGGTGGCAGGTTTGAACCCAGCCCTGGCCAAACTGCAACCAAAGAATAGCCGGGCATTGTAGTCCCAGCTATTCGGGAGCCTGAGGCAAGAGAATTGCCTAAGCCCAAGAGCTGGAGGTTGCTATGAGCTGTGATGCCATGGCACTCTACCCAGGATGACAAAGTGAGACTCTGTATCTAAAAAAAAAAAAAAAAAGATCAGCGTTGTTGCAGGATATGGATTAGTAAGGCAAACAATGGATTAGAACCAAGCTCCATAGAAACTTAGTAGAACAGGGTGAGGAATTTGTTTTGTTCTTGCTTTTCAATATTAGTTTTATTGAGATGTAATTTATATGCCACAGAAGTCATCCTTTTTTTTTGAGACAGAGTTTCACCATGTCCCCTTCGGTACAGTGCTGTGGCATCGCAGCTCACAGCAACCTCCAACTCTTGGGCTTAAGCAATTCTCTTGCCTCAGACTCCCAAGTAGCTGGAACTAGAGGCACTGGCCACAAGACCCAGCTATTGTTTTGTTGTAGTTGTCATTGTAGGGCTGGGTTCAAACCCACCAGCTCTGGTCTATGTGACTGGCGCCCTAGCCGCTGAGCTACAGGCACTGAGCCAGAATTCACCCTTTTAAAGTGTATAGTTCATTAGGGTATTTGCACAGAATTGTGCAGCCGTCACCACTATCTAATTTTAGAACCTTTTCAGGACCCCAAGGGGAATTTGTGTTTGAAATTATCGTTTTGTATTTTAGCTGGTTAACTTTATGGAGTTTTAAAATAGCATCAGTTAACCTGCTAGTTAATTATAAAACTGCAGAAATGGGATATATATTGGTAGAATAAGTGTTTTGTAAGTTTTCATTTGGTAAAATTCGTAGGGGAATTGATGTTTACTTTAAAATCTCAGAATTTGCAATGCTTGGGGCAAACTGAAATTGTTTCCAAAAAGTGTTTTAAAAAAGATAAAGACATGTATACTCTGTACATTACATTGCAGCTTAGATGAAGAGGGTGGGTATCTCTTTAATAGCATGTGTAATTCTTTTAAATTGTTTTTTACTTGAAGGTAGGTCAAGGTAATTTTTCTTGATTCTATTATACTGATTTTTTTCCTTTAAATAAAATGAAAATCTTGGAAAATACTTGCAAATTTTTAAAAAACTTTTTATAGCTATAACAGTAGAAGCCTTTAATACCTTTGCCCTTTTTTTCTTATCTAAAGAAAGGACTTCAGCATGTGATTAAGCACCATTTAGGAAATATCTCTTCTTGATGCATTTTTAATTTCAGAAATTCTGAAGTGAACCACGAGTCTGTGAGCCCTGGCACTTGCACTCAGAGAAGATGAAGGATATCGACATAGGAAAAGAGTATATCATCCCCAGTCCGGGCTATAGGAGTGTGAGGGAGAGAACCAGTGCTTCCGGGCAGCACAGAGAGGAATCCAAGTTCAAGAGAACTCGACCGGTCAGTGTCTCCCAAGAGTCTCTTCTCTTATCTGCTTGTTGTACTAGACCAGACCTTTCCTTCATGTGATGCACAACTTAAAGTTTTATTACTCTTTATTGGCTTTGGGTCACGATTGAGAATTTGTGGCTACTTATGAAAGAATCACGGTAAGCACTAAATACATGGAGGAGAGGTTGGCGCTCAGCCTCCTACCTGCCTTGTCCTTAGCGTTCTTCCCCTTTTCCACTTTCACTTCATTTTGGTGCTTTCTGAAAGGCTTTGCTGGAGAGAAAACAACTTATAAGGGGGAGGGAACACAAGGATTTTGGACTTTGAAGCTTCATTCATGTAGTTAAACAACCTTGCCTTTTTCTTCTGCCTCTGTTGTCTGTATTTAAAATGCAAACCCTTGAATCCTGGACCAGGGACAGTGGCTCACCCTTAATCCTAACCATCTGGGAGGCCCTGGTGGGAGGATCCCTCAAGCTCAGGAGTTCATGACCAGCCTGAGCAAGAGTGAGACCCTGTCTATACTAAAAATAAAAAAATTACCCAGGCATCATGGTGGGCTCTCAGGAGGCTGAAGCAGGCAGATCACTTGAGCCTGGTAATTTGAGGTTGTTTGAGGTTGCTGTGAGGCAGGCTGATGTCTCAGCATAGGCTAGGGAACAGAGTGAGACCCTGTCTTAAAAAAATGTGAATACTTTGGAGAGACTCACTCTTAAGTTTTACAAGTGAATTCATGAATGTAAAGCAGTTTTTATATTAGTGAACATACATTTAGACTTGGAGAAAAAAAATTTTCTTTCTCAGAAAAAGAAGCATTATACCTTTTCTTTTTTTTTTTTTGAGACAAGAGTCTTACTATGTTGCCCTGGGTAGAGTACTGTGGTGTCACAGCTCATAGCAACCTCCAACTCTTGGGCTTTAGTGATTCTCTTGCCTCAGCCTCCCAAGTAGCTGAGGCTATTTTTGTTGTTGTTTGGCAGTTTGGGCTGGATTCGAACCCACCAGCTCTGGTGTATGTGGCTGGCCCCCTTAGCTGCTGAGCTACAGGCGCCAAGCCCATTATACCTTTTCTTGAATTATGAAAAGTAACTAATAAGGCAGAATGGGGGTGACTAGGTTAGGAAGTTCAGGTATATGTTCATGTATTTGCTATGTGAAAACCTGAGAAAGTTAATGGACTTAGCGTAATACCAGTGTTGACGCTGGTGTTTCTTTAGCCCGACATGACCTGGTCCTCTTTGGTGTGTTAAAGCTGTTACTTTATTAATCAGCATTTTCTCACTAATGAGTTTTCTCTGTACTTTATTAATCAGCATTTTCTCACTAATGAGTTTTCTCTGTCCCCTACTGTGCATTATAGAATGCTTTCCCATTCAGGCCTAACTTTGGAGAAACACAGATTCAGTGTAATCAGTGTCACATACTTCTTTGGTGCCAGTTTTATAATTTGTTTGGGTCTTTCCTCTAGACCTTGTTTTAATTAAACATTTATCGAATATCTTGTGAGTGCTAGACCCTGTTAGCATAGCACTTAAGTCTGGAAAAAGTCACAAAGCTAACATTAGAATAGGGCTTTGAAAGGTGATTTTAGGTGGAGAGGTTTTTTAGGTAATAGAAGTAAAGACCCAGAGGTAGAGAAAAAATGCAAGGCATTTTTAGATTTTGAATAGCTACCTGGGTGCGTCATTTGTGCCTTAGTGGCTTATGTATAAAATGATGTTGACAGTAGTACCTAACTTATGAGATCATTGAAGAATAAGTGAGATAATACACATAAAATCTTCCTGTCGTGCCTGGCACATGGCCAGTGCTCGGTAAATATTAGAACTAGTTGTCAAGGGCTTAAGATGTATAAAGGGAGCATAGGTCAGGGAAAATTATACATGCCATGCTAAGGAATCTTTTACTGTGGGCACAGAGAACTATTAGAAGTCAGTGAAGAGATTTACTGTTTAACTTTTATTTTGAGATAACTGTAGACTTAAAATGCATTTATAAAAAATACAGAGAGGTCCTGTATTGCCTTTATCCCGTTTTCCCCAGTGTGACATCTTGTACAACTGTAGTACGGGATCACAGCAGGATGGCTGACATTGATATAGTCCACTGACTTCGTTAAGATTTCACCGTGGTTTTATGTGCATTTGTTTGTGTGTATGTGTACGTGCCATCTGTGCAGTGCTCTTATATGTGTGGATTTGAATGTCCACTGCCACAGTAAAGATATAGAAGTTTGACGGCAAGGATCTCTCATGTCACCGTTTTGTGGCAGCAGCCACCTCTCCTTGTCTCCCAGTCTCTGGCAACTACTAAACTTTTCTCTATCTCTGTAATTTTGTCATTTTAAGCATACTGTAGAAATGGAATCATATAGTATGTAACGTCCTGAGATTGCTTTTTTTAGTCATCCTGGTTCCCTTGACATCCACCTAATTTTTTGTGTACATCAATAATTCTTTCCTTTCTATTGCTGAAGAGTATTCCATATATATATATTTTTTTCTCACTTTATTGCCCTCAGTAGAGTGCTGTAAAATCACAGCTCACAGCAACCTCCAACTCCTGAGCTTAGGCGACTCTCTTGCCTCAGCCTCCTGAGCAGCTGGGACCACAGGCACCTGCCACAATGCCCAGCTATTTTTTTGTTGCAATTTGGCCAGGTCCGGACTTGAACCCACCACCCTCGGTATATATGGCTGGCACCCTACCCACTGAGCCACAGGTGCCGCCCAAGAGTATTTCACATTATAGTTACACTACAGTTTGTTTAACCATTCATTCATTGAAGGACAATGGGTTATTTCCAGTTTGCAGCAATTATAAATAAAGGTGCTTTAAACATTCAGGTACAGGGTTTTGTGTGAACATAAGCTTTCATTTGTCTGGATAAATGCCCAGGACTGTAATTGCTGGGTCATATGATAGAGTACATATTTAGTTTTGTAAGAGACTATAATACTGTTTCCCAGGATGGTTGGACCATTTTACATTCCCATCAGCAATTATCCAGTTTTTCCACATTCTTGCCGGTATTTGGTGTTACCATTTTTTTAATTTTGGTCTTCTCTTTAGGTGTGTCTGGTATCTCATTGTGGTTTTGATTTGCTAGTGGCTACTGAATGTTGTATAGAGAAGGGACTTTTAAGACTTGATTTTTGTCTTAGATTACTCTAGAAGCAATGCTGAAAAAAATCTTATACAGGAGGGAGAAAAAATATAGGGAGTAGTCAGGAGGCTGCTGGGCCTGTCCGCGTGAGACAGGCCAGGGGACGTTTCAAAACACAGAAGTGAACATGGAGGAGGGAAGAGAGAGCAGAGATTGAGTGGATCCCTGGAAGGGGAGGGAGGCATTGTGGTGCCTGAGATTGGTGGTAAGGATTTAAAACTGTTAGTGGACATGTGGGAAGAAAAGGAGGAGATTTGAGAGATAAGAATGAGTTTGATTTTGGACATGTTGAATTTGAAGTTCACCCTAGTAGAATTATCAGTAGGTGTAGCTTAGGTGAGAAGTGGGATGAGAGAAAAATTGTGGAGCCTTTCATGTGTCTGTGAAGATTAAGCCGTGGGAGTGAGCAGGCTTGCCCAAGGATCGCTTCTGTGGCTGGTAAGTGGAAAACAAGGTTCCATTCCCGACTGTCAGCTTTTGATAGGTGCAGTTAACATGGAAGCACGAAATTATGTCAAGTAGAAGTCAGAAGCAAAGCACCAAGCACTGGTCTGATGTTAAACAGACCGGTGCTTCAGGCTTCTAATTCCGCAAGCTGTTATCAAAGATGCAGACAGAGTTCATGGTTTGCCCGTTTCTTAGTATTGTGCCCAAGTCTTTCTTTTAGACTACTCTTTGGGAAAACTGCTCTCATCAGTCGTGTTTTGAAATAAATATTTGTAGTTCCCTAGATATGCTTAGAGACAATTAGGGTCAAAATAATGCACATGTACCCATACCCCTTCTTCAGGACTGTCATACTTGTGGCTACACACAATTTGAAGCTTAGCAGACATCCTTTAATCCTGAAGTGTTAATATAGTGGTGCCTTCTGTTTCTGTTAGTTCTTCGAGCTGAAGTGCTAACTTTGGCTGAAGTTAGGCTGGCATTATTTCAGCTAACACGAAGATTTATACCTCTGCCACTCCTTAACACCGTTACTGCAGGCCTGATTCTTCAATCAGAGCCCCTTTCCTTATCATTCTTTCTGTTTATTTAATATCAAAATATTAATTAAGGGGTACAATTAATGGATTTTTGTTCATTTAATATCAAAATATTAATTAAGGGGTACAATTAATGGATTTTTGTTCCATGGATATTTTGCATAATGCTTAAATCAAGGATTTTGGTGTGCCCATCACCAGAGTAGTTTTCATTGACCCCACTGGGTAAGTTTTAGTCCCACAGTCCCCACTTCTGGGTTTCTCGTGTCCTTTGTATCGCTTTGTGCCTGGACCTATTAACTCCCATTTATTAGTGGGAACATACAGTGTTCTGTGTTCCCTTCCTGGGATTCATCACTTAGGATGATAGTTTCCAGTTCCAACTTTCATTATTATTCTGTTCATCTTTGCACATGTGGACCATATGACGCCAGGAGCCCTGATTTGTTATTTTTAAGATGCACTGTTTATTCATTTTTATTCATGTGTGTTGTTCAACCAAGTGGCCTGGTCTAGTAGGTAAAGATAAATTGATGCTGGGCCACCTGCCTGCCTGCCTTCCAATAAAACAGTGGTTCTCAACCTCCCTAATGCTGTAGCCCTTTAATACAGTTCCCGTGGGTCGCGACCCACAGGTTGAGAACTGCTGCAATAGAAGCTTAACCTCACAAATGTGTACTCTACGTATATTACTGTATTTAGGTGCCATGGAAGTTAATAAGAAGGAGAAAGTGCTTTCTCTCAGGAAAGACTCCAGTGGGAAGGTAACACTTGACTGAAGACTACAGGAAATGCTAGAATTTGGAGAAAGGAAGAATATGCCAGGCAGAAGAAAGAGTGGTGGGTAGGGATTCCTGGGCCCTGTTGGTTTTAAGCATAAAGCGTGTGTGAAGTCATCAACTTAGATAAGTCAGTGAGTTTCGGATTATGCGTGTCCTTGAATAATTACCAAAGGAGTTTGGATTTTAGATGCTTTAATATTTAAACAAAAGCAAGACAGAGCTCTCAGATGCTTTTATAAGATTTGTTTTATGGTGGTGGTGGTTTGTTTTCTTAATGCTTTCAGGTCAAAGCAAAGGGTGACTTGTTCACTAGCACACCTAATCTAGGAAAGGAGGAAGAATGGAAAATCAGAAGTCAGCTAGTGTTCATGGGCCATTATTACTGCATTATTTTTTCCCACCATTGGTGGAATTTTCTTCCTACCAAAGTAAAGTGTTCTGTGCCAAGGAATGGTAACATAACGAGTATTGACGAGCTCTAAGGATTTTCATTTGGTATTTCTTTATATCTGTGTTCGGCTGGCCCTTTAACCTTGCTTTGAGTTTTTGTAATTGTGATTTGAAATATTTTGGTGAGCTGAAGTTGCATCCTAGGGATCAAAGATACATGCTTGGTCTCTTACCAGAAATGATTCTAAGACATATTATTATGAAAGAAATATGGGCTCATTATAGAAAATGTACAGAGTAAGATTATAGAAAACATAAATCACCCCTAATCCCTCTGTCTGGAGACAACTATTTGCATAAAAACACCTGTTTTCGTGCAATAGTTTTGTTTAGAACATTACATTTTTAGAGAGTTTGACCCTGAAAGCTTCTCTTTACAGACTGAGGGCACATAAATTTGTCTATGCCCTTGTGTTTTTAGAGTCAAGAATATTACTTGTGGGTCTACTTTGCTGTTACAAAGGAGAGCAGGATGAAGGAGATTAGTATTTTGCAGCTCTGCTTTATTTTTCTCTCCTGATACTCAGTGACTCAGCAGATTTAAACCTTAAGATGAGTAAGAACACCTGCCTCTGGCCCCCGCTCCGCCCCCCTCCCCTGCACAAAACTCAGTACGCCTCTTAGGCACTGCTGGGTGTGATACGTACGGTATGTGGCCTGGTGCCAGATATTGGTCTCCAATAGCAGCCTGAAGCTCTCTGGCAGAGATAACAACAGCGTTGCTATTGGTGTGGAGCCCAGGTGACTCTCATGCTGGGTGACTGCATCAGCAGCTCCCGTGGGGCTCCTGAGGTTGGGCTGCTTGCTGCCATGATCATGAGTTCTCCTACGTCGCTGGCTGCAGTAGACTGCTGTTGCCTTCCTCGGAAACGCTGCTTCAGGGAAATAAATATAGCCCGTTGGCATGAGTTAAAGGAGCTTTCTGTCAAAAGGGAAGAAAAGTATTGGAACTAGCTTCCTGTTTTTAAAGCAGTCTTAAGTACCTAAGTCTTTATTTTGTTAAGATAACTTGGAAGTTACAAATAATTAATGAAAACCTTTTCAATGAAATCCTGGTTCCACTGTTAGGTAGCCTTCTGCTAATGCTTTCTTTGATCTCTCACCATTTTTCCTTCTCTCTTAGTTAAAGATAAAAAGGTCAATGCCAGGGACAGGAAACAGGGCCTCCGGAAGTTTTTGCAATGGTTGAACCTCTGAGTCTTAAGCTTAGAGACTAATGTGAAATTAATTTAGTGCACTGAAGTCCACTAATTAGCAGAATTAGTGTGTGTCTTCCCTCCCTTCCCCTTTTAGGGAGTTAGCCTATTTAGATAATTAGATGTTATATATGTTTTAATTATTTGATTCTTTTCCGAATTCACTGCTCAAAGAATTAACTTTGTGGCAGGCACCTATAGTCCCAGCTACTCGGGAGGCTGAGGCAAGAGAATAGCCTAAGCCCAAGAGCTGGAGGTTGCTGTGAGCTATGACAGCATGACACTCTACTGAGGGCGACAAAGTGAGACTTTGTCTCTAAAAAACAAACAAACAAAGAATTAACTTAATTGTTGTTAGACAACACATGAAAACTTTTTACCAAAGCCTGCCTAGGGAAGCAGAAAGCAAGACTGACTTTATGAATGTGTGTACTTTAAAAGATGGACGGACCCTTAAAAACTGTCCTGCCCAGTTACCATTTAGCTTCTCCTCTCTGTAGGTGAGGCCTAAGAGGAAAGTCCACTCAGCAGGCAGGGCTAGGGTTGGGTGCTTCTCCCAGAGATGTTATTTCTGGAGTTGGATGATGCAGATAGAGCACTTGGCTGCTCTTTGAAGCACAATGGTTCTGCTCCAGCTCTGGCCCAGTGAATTGGACAACTGAAGGAGCATGGGACAGCCAAGAATGCCGACACGTATACCTGACCCTGGAATTTAGGGTATGTTTGTTTTCAAGATCGAATCTTGCCAGAAGGATTTGTGGTGTCATTATGATGTCTAACCCAGCTGTCATAGAAATAGGCACCGTTGGCCTGGCACACTAGCTCACGCTTGTAATCCCAACACTCTGGGAGACCGAGGCGGGTAGATCACTTGAGCTCAGGAATTTAAGACCAGTCTGACCCAGAGAGAGACCCCTGTCTCTAAAAACGGCCAAACGTTGTGGTAGGCACCTGTAGTCCCAGCTACTCAGGAGGCTGAGACAAGAGGATCACTTGAGCCCAAGAGTTTGAGGTTGCTGTGAGCTGTGACACCACGCCATTCTATCCAGGGTGACAAAGTGAGAGTCTGTCTCAAAAAAAGGAAGGAAGGAAGGAAGAAATTGGCACACTCAGACTTTTAGAAGTAAATGGTACATGATTATAGTTGTTTGGCTTTTTAAGAAACCCCACTAAAGGGTGGTGCCTGTGGCTCAGTGAGTCGGGCGCAGGCCCCATATACCAGGCTTGAACCCAGCCCTGGCCATACTGCAACAAAAAAATAGGTGGGTGTTGTGGCAGGTGCCTGTAGTCCCAGCTACTTGGGAGGCTGAGGCAAGAGAATTGCCTAAGCCCAAGAGCTCAAGGTTGCTGTGAGCTGTGATGCCATGGCACTCTACTGGAGTTGACAGAGTAAAACTCTGTCTCTAAAATAAATAAATAAGTAAATAAATTTTACTTGTAAAACTTTACAACCTCTATAACTAGCTTTTAGTTAGTATTATGCAGCTTATAGTATTGAGTATCAATATATTGAGTATTAGTTTTCTTGACTGTTGTCTCACAGTGGAAAATAGCCAAGCTGCCCAGTTGTTAACCTTCATGCTTCCTTCTCACGACAGTCAGCTGGGCCCACTCTGCAGTTCAGTGGTCACAGGGTGGAGCCCCTTGTGCCACATACTAAGCATTCAGCACACATTGGACTAGCCACTCTCTGAAGGACAGTCTATTTGAAAATTATATTATGGCATTTTTTAAAATCTGCAGCCTGAAACCATGTTGAAGGGATTTTGTCAAATGCAAAGCCCAGCATTCACAAGTTCTATTATCTAAATCAATGATTTTCAGGCCAGGCTGCTGATATTAAAATGACTTGAAGAACATTAGAAAAATACATGTAGGGATACAATTATAAGAGTGACTTAGGGTACATGTGAAATATACTAGGTGTTGAATATAAATGTCTTAACACAATAACTAAGAAAATGCCATGAGGCTTGGTGCCTGTGGCTCATACACCTAAGGTGGCGGGTTCAAATCCAGCCTGCGCCCGCCAAAACAACAATAATGGCTGCAACCAAAAAAAAAAAAAAGCTGGGCTCTGTGGAGGGTGCCTGTGGTCCCAGCTACTTGAGAGGCTGAGGCAGGAGACTTGCTTGAGCCTAGAAGTTGGAGGTTGGTGTGAGATGTGACACCATGGCACTCTACCCAGGGGAATAGCTTGAGGCTTTGTCTCAAAAAAAAAAAAAAAGAAAAGAAAAGAAAATGCCATGAAGGCTATGTTAACCAGTTTGATGAAAGCATTTCAGATTGTGTGTAAAACTAGCACATTGTACCCCATGATTGCATTAATGTACATAGCTATGATTTAATAAAAAAAAAGAGAAACTTAACAAATGCAGACATTGTAACCTAATTCTTTGTGTACCCTCATTAACCTGAAACAGTAAAAATTTAAATTAGTGAATAAGTAAATAAATAAATAATACATATACTGGAGCTCTATTCCAGCCAAATTACCTCAGTCTCTGCAGTAGAACCCAGGCATTGGTATTATTTTAACATTCCCCTGTACATTAACATTAATGTGTGGCCAGTGCTGGGAAGATCTGCTGTAGATCTTGTGGGATAAAGTCTGTTCTGTCCCTTCAACAATTAATTGGGTTCCAAGTGTTTCCTGTAAGTCCTTTCCCCCTTGTGATTCATTTTCAGTTTAATCCTTTGAAACCCTATCATGCTATTAACACAGTTAATCTTAGACTCCCAACACCAACATAATAGGAACTTTGAATAAATTCCTTGGAATTTATCTTATGAAACAACTGAAAGGCCTTAAAATTCCTGCTGATTATGGGGTAATGCTAGATTATGAACTGCAAAACAATACCTGTTTTACCACAGTGGTGGTGATGAGTTACCTCCTTTGGCTTTATATAGTTACCTTCTGAATCGTATCGCTAGCTGATCGCTGGCCTGAGAGTAACAACAGCCCAGCTTCAGATGAGTGTGGGGATGCACAGTCAGTTCGTTTTCCCAGCATGGCATCGCTGCTGAGTTTTAGTAGGTTCCCTGACTGCACAGTAGGCTCTGTCTACTGTATTCTATTTCTTCTCCATATAGGTTGGGTTCTAGAAAAACTGACCCTCTTGACTGAAGTGGCTGCAATTTGGAAGTTCTTAAGCTTAGGATCCTCACGCTTATGTCAACAGCCCACTGGGGAGTGAGGATGTGGCAAAGATGAGGAGAGGAAATGGGCTTGATAGGTTTCTTTAACTTGGGGATAGGAAGGGTAGGGAAGCCTGAAGTCAGCTGGTCTTGGGAGGATGTCAGCTTCTTTATTTCTTTGTACATTTGAAAGCAACATTTAATTTCTCCTTTTTCATTTAAGGTTTAATATTCTGAGTGTTGAGAGCTATACCTAATGGTATAGCTATACCAATTCCCTTAAAAGCTCGTCCTTCTGGATGTTGCCGCAAAGGCTGCTGTGGGATGGGGACATATGCTGAAAGCTTTTCTTGGGCCAGAAGGATTTAGAAACAGAGGTTGCCCATTCTGTGTTTGCCTTAAGATCCTGAGAATTAGGGAGAGGAAAAGAAGACTGTATTGTGGGATCTGAGGCCTGTCGATTCTGACTGTGCCCTGGATACCACTTCCTTTGAAGGATGTGCCAGACAGGAGTACTGCAGCCTTTAATCCCCTCAGAAGCTGAGAGGCGCCTCTCTGTTGCCAGTTGATGCCTGCAACCTCCGTGTCCAGGAACAACTTGGATGAATCCTCAGTGCTGAGGCTTTGGAGAGTCAGCCTGCTGTTGTCTTGCTGTTAGGAGGAGACTGGACTCTTCATCCTGGGGGATGATTTCTGGCCCCTGGTATCTTGTCCCAGTGGCCTCGATGCAGGAGAAAGCCCCCAGTTGCCCCGTCAGCAAACATTCTACCCTGGTAGCCTGTTAAAACAAGCTGGGGCAGCCAGATGAGTGGCGTCTGTGCAGTGTGGCAGTGCGCTCGCTCTCACAGATGCGAGGATGGTGTTAGAGTCACAGAGGAGGACACGTCTCTTGGGCAGCAGGCCTCCATGCTTAGGGATCAGGTGTTCTCAATTCCCCTCACCAGATGTGCATGTATTTGAACATGTATTTCCCTAGTCTTTGAACTTTGGCAGAGTCTGGATTTCATTGTCCCTTTGTAGCTTTCAGTGTCCGCACTCCTGCCCCATCACCCTGGTGAGACACAGTGTGCTCAGCACCTCCTAGGTTGTGGTCATAGGGTAGGTATCAGTGGCAGCAGAGGCTCGTTGTTTCATTTCTTTCTCAACCTTTGAATCATGCAGTATTTTTCCCTTTGGAATGAATCATCTCTACAGACGCCTTTCAGTGTGGCAGGGCTGTCTGGTCATGGAGAGCCTTTCTGTCTGTCAAGTCTCTTTAAAGAAACAGAGACAGGCGGATGCCTCACGTTACCTCAGGAGAAGCTTTGAAAAGTTACTTCTGCAAAGGATAGAAAGCATCATAATGTAAAAACAATGGTCTCAGGAAAAATGTTCCCCTAGATCAGGTTCTGTCCAGTGCTGATAACTATGTAGCTGTCCAGCTATCCAGAGCTAACTTGGTACACTGGGCATTCTGGGCCAGGTACTTTGTTGTGGGAGCCGTCCTGTGCATCGTGGGATGTTCAGCAGCCCTGGCCTCTGCCCACTAGAACTAGTAGCACCCCTGCAGTGGTGACAACCAGAAATGTCTCCAAATATTGCCACATGCCCTCTAGGCAAGCAAAAGAATGCTTGCTTGATAACCACTGGGCTATAACGTTCAGTATACAGGAACCACTAGCCGCGTGTGGCTGCTGAGCATTTGAGACATGACCAGGCAGAACTGAGATGTGCTGTGAGTATAAAATACACACCAGATTTCAAAGACTTCATATAAAAAGGCCTCACTTGTAAAATATCTCACTAATAATTTTTATATGTTAAAAAGGTAATACTTTCTTTAGCCGAGTGTTGTGGCGGGCACCTGTAGTCCCAGCTACTCTGGAGGCTGAGGCAAGAGAATCACCTAAGCCCAAGAGCTGGAGGTTGCTGTGAGCTGTGACGCCACAGCACCCTATCAAGGGCAATAAAGAGAGAGACTCTGTCTCTAAAAAAAAAAAAGTAAATAATAATACTTTTTAAATATTGGCTTAAATTAAAAAAATTAATTTCACCTTTTAATTTTTAAATGTGGCTACTAGAAAAATTTAAATTATTATACATTATGTGGCTTAGAGTATATTTCTTTTTCTTTGTTTCTTTCTTTCTTTTTTTTTTTTTTTTTTTTGAGACAGTGTCTCAAGCTGTTACCCTGGGAATAGTGCCATGACATCACAGCTCACAGCAACCTCAAACTCCTGGGTTTAAGTTATTCTCTTGCCTCAGCCTCCTAAGTAGCTGGGACTATAGGCACCCGCCACAACGCCTGGCTATTTTTTGGTTGTAGTTGTCATTGTTGTTTGGTGGGCCTGGGCTGGATTTGAACCCGCCAGCTCTGGTGTATGTGGCTGGCTCCTTAGGCACTTGAGCTACAGGCGCTGAGCCTAGAGTATATTTCTTTTGGGCAGTACTGAGCTAGAGTGTTGAACTACGATAGTTAATGTTGTATTAGGCATTTAGATCCCTATAAAACCCTGGGTTTAAATGATTTTTTTCTTTTGAAGATTTTTCTTCATACAGTAAAATTATGGTTACTCAGACTATGGAAAGTGTTACATATTACCAGTTTGCTTTCCTGAGTAACCTTTTGGTAGCATGATAAAAATCGTTCAATGTTCAGGTAGTAGCTATACTCCTTCCATATTGAATTTTATCTCTATCTTAACAAATATATAATTATATCTTAAAATTTAATAAAATTTAATTTATATATTTATATTGTTTGTTTTGTATTTTTCTTTCCTTTTTTTTTTTTTTTTTTTTTCCTGAAACAAGGTCTCACTCAGTCACCCAGCCTAGGGTGTAGTGGCACGATCATAGCTCACTGCAGACTCAAACTCCTGGTGGCTCAAGTGATCCTCCTGCTTCAGCTTCCTGAGTAGCTGGCATTACAGGCTTACACCACCATGCCTAGCTAGTTTTTCTGTAATTTGGAGAAACAGGGTCTTGCTATGTTGCTCAGGCTGATGTCAAACTCCTAACCTTAAATGATCCATCCTCCCAACTCTCACTCCCAAAGTGCTGGCATTAAAGCTGTGAGCCACCTTGCCAGCTAAATAATTTATATTTCTTGATTGGTGACACTGGGTCTGTTTGTTCTCTCTTGTGTCCCTAGCACCTACAACAATACCAGGGACACAGTAAGCCTTCAGTAAGGCAGTGGGATGTGCCTGGAGGCTGAGGTGGGAGGATCACTTGAGGCTAGACAATCCAGGCCACAGTACACTGTGATTACTCCTGTGAATAACCACTGCACTCCAGCCTGGGCAACATACTGAGACCCTGCCTCCTCTAAGTATAATAGTAATAATAAATACTTGTTAAATACATGGATTAAAAAATTGGATACCTTTCAGTAAAAACCTACTATTTGAAATGTATTATTATGTTAGTGACCTGATCACTTCTTTAGCTTTACCCCCTTCCCTTAATACTAATTTCATTATGCAATCTTTCCTTTGATAAGTTTCCAACTTTTTTTTTTTTTTTTTTTTTGAGCTAGCTGTTGAGCTCAAGCTGTTGCTCTGGGTAGAGTGCTATGGCATCATAGCTCACAGCAACCTCCAACTTGGGCTCTAGCAATCCTGTTGCCTCAGTTATTCTATTTTTAGTAGAGACAGGGTCTCACTTTTGCTCAGGCTGGTCTCAAACTCATAAGCTCAAGCAATCCACCCACCTCTGCCTCCCAGAGTGCTAGGATTACAGGCATGAGCCACTGAGCCCGGCTAGTTTCTAACTTTTGAGGAATAAAAAAGGCTATCTCCTCTCTACACCTGGGCTAAATATGCTATTTAATTTAATTTTCTTCTGTTTATTTCATCATTTTCATGTAACTTTTGGGGGGTTAATTTCAGATGGGTTAATGTCTGCTATGAAATCTGGATCTCAATTAATCTCCAATCCGTTATTTATCCCAAGAATATTCATTGACTCATAATTCTCTGCCCAGTTATTTATGCTTTCACATGGTAAGCCCTGATAGCTTGAATGTATGAAGTCTTTTTGTTTGGTCATTTCCATTTTCAATCCATTCAGCCTAAAAATTTTGATAATTCACTTCATAGAATGTTACCTGTAGTAGGTTATATATTTTTACTTTTAAACACATATTGTTTATTTTCCTGGCATGCTTCAGCCATTTAAAAGCCTGAAGCTTTTAAGGAAGCCTAGAAAGGAAGAGAAGTTAGGCATCCAAGCAAATAGTTACATCTGTGTAGTCAGTGGCCGGCTTTAAATAAAGGTGCTTTTCTTTTTTGTTTAAATATAAGTCTATAATATATGTGTTCTCTAGCAACTGCTCATCTTTGATTTAAAAAGTTATGGATGTGCATTTTTGCAATTAAGTGAAACAGTTTACTTTTTGTTTACATTCTAGTGTTCTGATCAAGTAATTGTGACTGACTTTGGAAACTACTGTTTGCTTACAATGAGGTTAGTTAGGAGAGTCAGAGTTTATTTTAATATGGTACTCAGGCTGGGGAAGAGAAGAGAGCTGTTTATGAAGGAACATCTTAGATCATCTTAAACAGTTGTGATTTATTTACTTGTTTTTTCTTTGAAAGGCACATAATGCAGTGATTAAGAGCCTCAACTCGAGTCTGGATTCAGACCCTGCTACAACTTAACATCTGTGTGCCTCAGTTTCTTCAGCTGTAAAATGGAGATAATAATATTATAGTACCTACCTCATAGGGTTGTTACAAGGATTAAATGAGTTAATATCTGTAAAGCATTTAAAACAGTGTTATATTAATTCATAACAAATTAGCATAGCAATTACTGTTATTCATTGCATAATAAATGCTATGTGGTTTGTTATGAATTAATATGTACAAATTCTGTCACCTTCAAGTAAATAATTTGCCTTTACAGATAGTACATGGTAGTCATGAGGTTTGGCATGAACAAGGAAGATTGCCCTAGCTTCCTTTATTTATTGCTGATGGTAGTAAAACCAATAGTTCTCTTTTGCAGTAATACTAGAGTGCACATTCTCTAATGAAGTTATGAGCTAATTTTTTTTTTTTTTTTTTTTTTTTGAGACAGTCTCACTCTGTGCTCTGGGTAGAGTGCCAGGGCAACCTCAGACTCCTGGGGTCAAGTTATCCTCTTGCCTCAGCTTTCTAAGTAATAGCTAGCTTCGCTTCTTTTCTTTGATTTTCTTTTCTTTCTTTTTTTTTTTTTTAGAGATGGGGGTGTTACCTGTAGTAGGTTATATACTTACTATATATACTTATATATACTTATATATATACTTACTATATATTTTTACTGGGGGTGGTCTCACTTTTGCTCAGGCTAGTCTCAAACTCCTGAGCTCAAGCAAACCACCCACCTCGGCCTCCCAGAGTGCTAGGATTATAAGTGTAAGCCACCATGCCCAGCCTCTATAATAAAGTTAATTGGGGCAAACTGGCTGTATGTCTCATTGGAGCTATACTCTCTTTTTTTTTGGAGATAGAGTCTCACTTTGTTGCCCTTGGTAAAGTGCGGTGGTGTCATAGCTCACAGCAACCTCAAACTCCTGGGCTCAAGTGATTCTTTTGCCTCAGCCTCCTGAGTAGCTGGGACTACAAGCACCTACCACAATGCCCAGCTATTTTTAGAGGTGGAGTCTCCCTCTAGCTTAGGCTGGTCTCAAACTCGAGCTCAGGTGATCTACCTGCCTCAGCCTCCCCAGAGTGCTGGGATTATAGGTATGAGCCACCACGCCCAGCTGGAGCTATACTCTTTAATTGTATAACCCCACTGACAGAATTTATCTTAAATAATCCAGAACAAGAAAAACAAACTATAATTGTTTTTATACTGTTAATAAAAAGCCAGACATGTAGAGACTCTAAATAGAAGTTGAATGGTTAAGATCTCCTTAGAGGTATATTATACAACATTAAATTGTATTAATTCAGATCGTGAGGCATCAGGAAGGTATTTTACTTGACCTTTGAATAACAGGTGCCAAGCCCTAGGCTGTGCTAGGAGCCAGGGAGACAAGTAGTGAGCCAGCTTGTGCTCTCTGAGCGTCCTACTGCAGAAGTGTAGGTTGCAGGGAAGACATAGGAGGACAGAAGTACATTCCCTGAGTTTCAAAGAGTCCAGGAAAGCTAAAGGAAAGAGGAAATAGTTGAGATGGGCTCTAAGTTTTATCGAATAGATACATTTGGGAAATGTAGTTAATGTGTTCAATAATGTAGTTTTATTGTATACCCAGTACGTTACTAAGCACTTTTCATTATCCTGTTAATTCCTCTCAACTCTGTGTGGCATGCACCATTGTGAAAATGAGTAAACTGAAACTTAAAGTGGTCTTCTGTTACCATGCTGAGGGCTGGCGGGGTCAGCAATGAAACCTGTGATATATTTGCCTTCTAGAATCCATGTTTGAAATCACTGTATTTCACTATGGCCTCCAGGTATGAGAACATTCTGCCTATGGAGGTATTAATATATTGAGGCTATAAAAGAAAATGGTTTTGTTGGAATATAAATTCCTTTTTCTTTTTCTTTATTTTTTTGAGACAGAGTCTTACTATGTTGCCCTCGGCATCACAGCTCACAGCAACCTCAAACTCTTGGGTTTAAGTGATTCTCTTATCTCAGCCTCCCAAGTAGCTGGGACTACAGGCACCCGCCACAAGGCCTGGCTGTTTTTTTGTTGTAGTTGCTATTGTTGTTTGGCAGGCCTGGGCTGGATTCGAATCCACCAACCCCAGTGCATGTGGCCGGCACTCTAGCCACTAAGCTACAGATGCCAGGCTTTTTTAAAATTATTTTTTTAATATTAACATGTGAATGTTCTTGCCAACAGCTAAATACCTGTTGCTTATTGTTTTGAGAATCCTATCCCTGAAGGAACTGGGTGCAAATATGAAGTGGGACTATGTTTCCCTTAAAAAGAGGATCTGGGATCAGGTCCTCGTATTCCTATCTGATATTTCATTTTCCTGACATACAGAGTCTGACAATTAAGTTTGCAAACTCATCCTAGAAAAAGTGCTACATACCCATTACGGAATATCACTGTAGTCACCTGTGAAGTCCTCCCCTTGGGAAGCTGTGCACCAAATCACAGCAGCTAGCTCCTAATCCGCCCTGCAAAGCAATTTTGGGACTCTTTTTCCTGTAACGACCACCAAAGCTGTTGTTTGTATTACCCTTGATGTTCTGAATGTCATCAAAATGGCTTCCTTTCGATGTTTCTTTTATCTTTGAGTAAAGAAAAAAGTCATTGGGGGCCAGATGAGGTGAGTAGGGAATGTGTTCCAATATGGATTATTTGTTCACTGGTAAAAACTCCCTCACAGACAGTGCTATGTGAGCTCTTTGCTTTTTTTTCTGTTCATTGGTGAGCTCCTTCCAGACCATTTTTGCACATACCTTTCTCATGCCAAGATTTTCAGTTAAGATTTTCCTGTTTCTCTGTTGATGTTTCTTTTACTTTTTTTTTTTTTTTTTTTTTTTTTGCAGTTTTTGGCCGGGGCTGGGTTTGAACCTGCCACCTCCGGCATATGGGGCCGGCGCCCTACTCCTTTGAGCCACAGGCATTGCTGTCTCTATTGATGTTTCTTTGGTCCACTACCTTTATGTTTCTCACAGTCAGCTGATGGCTTTGACATACTATTCGATGACTTTTTAAAATGTGTTCATCAGTTCTGTGCGTTACTGGCTGCCCTGTCCTCTCATCATTAGTGATGCTTTCTCTCCCCTCGGAGATCTTTAATCCCTTTACACATGGCTGGTTTCTTTGTGGCATTGTCCCCATAAACTTGGACTATTGTCTCTGATTTCACTTCCACCACTCTTGCCACATTTAACAAGAAATGTAATGTTTGTTCATTGCTCTAATTCAAACTCTGACATTCTTGTGACGGTACACAAAAACATGCAGCAACAACAATGAATAATGAACACATTCAGCACATCCACAGGAACAGAGCCAGGAGACTCTGATACGCCGAGGTTAGGAAACCTCCGCGAGTTGTTTGTACAGTGTTGCCCATGTAAGTGCATGGTGGCAAATTTGTGAACTTAAGTGTCAGACTTTGTAGGCAGTGAGTAAAGATACGCTAAGTTTGACAGTTTGGAAAAAATGTTTAGGAAAGAATAGCTAACATGGGGTGTGATTTGGAGAGTGTGTTGCTTACTGTGATTCTCTTAAATCAACAATATAGACTTCTCTATACACTTATTTGTCAGGATAAAACTATACTGTGAGCCTTGTTCCAAAGTCAAAGGCAGGATGGAAGACCTCAGTCTTTGTCATGTCACAGGCATTTGATAATGTCACTACAGTTTTCATAAGAAACCTGGGGGAGTGAAGGCTTGCCTGCCAACTCTTATTTGAATTTCTTTAAACAGCCTTTGAATTTGGCATTTTCCGATACAGGAAGTAAGCTATTACCAACAAGGTGGTGGAACATGACATTGTGGTATACAGTCAAAAGAACAAAACTCATGCAATTAGAGGGTGGTGATTTTATTAAGTCTAGTTACTTTTTTATTAATAGTTTTTGGTGAAAACTGTCACTAGGTATTTTAGACAATAAGGAAAGTGAAATGAGGGTACTATACACAGAGGAATTGGAATATTTTTGTTCCCACCATCTGGAATAGTCTTGCATATAGGAAGTGCTTGGTAAGTTATTTGTTGAAAGAATGACTGAAAGAATGTGAATGTTCTAGTTTCCTCTTAGTGCTAATATGCCTTTCTCATGGAAGCATACTGATGGGTGGCATACCAGGTTTTCCTTTTCTGATGTTTCTAGAACATTAAAAGATGTTAAAACTCTTCTAACTCTCGCACTTAGTTCGCTTGGAAACTAAAATAGCTAAAACAATTTTTAAAAGGAAGAATAAATTTGGAGTTATCACACTACCTATTCTAAGACTTCTTTTATAGCTGTACTAATCAAGTTAGTGGTATCAGTACAGGAACCGACAAATACTGTAGATTAATGGGACAGAGTCCAGAAATAGACGCACACAAGTAGAGCCAAGTTTTTGGCATAGGTGCAAAATAATTTGAAGAAGAAATAATGGTCTTTTCAATAAATGGTGTTAGAACAGTTGGACAATCTAAGGAAGAAAGAAAGTGAATCTTTGGCTAAACTTTATACTTTGTACAAAAATTAACTCAAAATGAATTGCAGATCTAAATGTAAAATGTGAAACTAAAACTTTTAGGAGAAGCATCTTCATGATCTAGGGTTAGAAGATTTCTTAGACATGGCAGTGAAAGCACAATCTATAAAAGGAAAAGGTCAGTCATTTAGACTTCATCAAAATTACAAACGTTGCTTTTTTTGTAGGAGACAGTCTTGTCACCCAGGCTAGAGTGCAGTGGTGTCATCTGGTCATTGTACCTCACAGGAACTTCAAACTCCTGGGCTCAAGAGATCCTCTTATCTCACCCTCCCTGAGTAGCTGAGAACAGACACATGCTGCTACACCTGCCTAATTTTTCTATTTTTAATAGAGACAGGGGTCTTGTTCAGGTTGGTCTCAAACTCCTGGGCTCAATTGATCTGCTGGTCTTGGCCCCCCAGAGTGCTATGATTATAGGCATAAGCCACTAGATCTGGCTCAAATTTTGCTTTGTGAATGGACCTACTAAGAGGATAAAAATATTCCAGAAAAGGGGAAAAAGTGTTTGTAAATCCGTATCTGACTGGAGTCCTGAATGTATAAAAGCTTTCTAAACTCAACACCAAGAAAACAGTATACTTAGAAGATGAGCAATAAAAAAAGAAGAAGAAGAAGAAGAAGGGCAGTAGGGCTGGGTGGGGTAGCTCATGCTTGTGATCCTAATACTCGGGAGACTGAGGTGGGTGGATTGCTTGAGCTCTGGAGAACAGCCTGAGCAGGTTGAGACAACCCCCTCCACCCCCCAATCTCTACTAAAAAACTGAAAAACTAGGCAGGCATTGTGGTAGGTGCCTATAGTCCCAGCTACTCAGGGGTGGGCGGGGGGGGTGGGACTATGGCAGGAGGATCACTTAAGTCCAAGAGTTTGAGGTTGTTGTGAATTAAGCTGACACCATAGCACTCCACCACGACAACAGAATGAGACTCTGTCTCAAAAAAAAAAAAAAAAAAAAAAGAAGGAAAAGAAAAAGAAAGAAAGCGAGCAATAGACTTGAACAGACATTTCCCTAAAGACAATGTCAACAGCTGTTAAACATCGTTTGCCATTAGGGCAGCACACATGAAAACCAAGATGGGATGCTGTACTGTGTTTGTTAGTAAAATAAAAAACAATCCTAGTACCAAGTGCTGATAAGGATGTGGAGAAGCTGGATCTCTCAGACTTTGCTAATGAGAATGTAAAATGGGACTGTGGTAAATTTTGATGACAACTAATGTTTTAATTATAAATAACATCAAGCTGCTTCATACATTGCTTCATACATACTACAGATGTGTAGTGGATAGAGTTTTAGAAATTATGATTCCAGCCGTGTTTTTAAGAGCACAATGAAGTACAAAGGAAATTTCCATATTTTAGGGTCCATTTGTTTTGGGAAATAGGTAGTGGCAATGGTTGTATAACATTGTGAGTATAATTAATGCCCCTGCATTGTTCTGTTAATGGTGGCTGAAATGGCAATTTTTTTTTTTTTTTTGAGACAGTATCTGGCTCCATTGTCCAGGTTAGAGTGTAGTGCATGATCGATTCTCAAATTTCTGGCTCAAACAATTCTCCTGCCCCATCCTCTGGAGTAGCTGGGACCATATGAACACACTACCACACCTGGCTGATTATTTTTACTATGTTGCTCAGATTGGTGTCAAGCTTCTGGCCTTGGCTGCCCAAAGGGCTGGGATTACAGGAGTAAGCCATTGCACCAGCCTGCAAATTTTATGTTAGATATTTTTTGCCACAATAAAAAAATCCATTGAATTGTGCCATTTGGTAGCTTCCACCCAATTTTCAATGGGCAGTGATTAATCAGCATTGTAGTGACATGATAAAGGCAAATGACAAGAGAAAAATAGAATAAAATCCTGTAAGGCCTTCCAAGAGATAAATATGCTCAATTAAAATCAGGTATGCATGGATTGATTTCTATATTTGGTAACACCTATCTTTGTGAAGACATTTTCAAAGATGAAATTGCAAAATCTCGTTACAAGTCAGCATTAACAGATGAAGATTTGCAGTTGATTTTGATGAAAGAGAAACCCAGTTAAACCCCAGTTAAGTGAAAAGTTACTGCTCCATAAAAGAATTACATTCTTTATATTACTAGACCTGGATTATAAAAAATTGTACTCTATTACAATTTGAATTTTATTTGCAAACCTTTTGTGGAAATTTATTTTCTCTTGTAATAGAAGTACCTATAAAATGTCCTTGATTTTTGTCTCTTGGCCTATAAAAAATACTTAAAGTCTGGCCCTTTGGAGAAAAATGTTTGTTTACCCCTAGCTTAAAGCATTGATTTTTCTGTCTTTTTTTTTTTTTTAACTAATATATGCTTTTAAAGCAATCAAAATTTCTTTCTATGGTCAGGCATGATGGCTTATGCCTGTAATCCTAGCACTCTGGGAGGCTGGAGGTCAGTGGATCACTTAACCTCAGAAGTTCAAGAGTGAAACCCTCTCTTCACTAAAAATAGAAAAATTAGCTGGGCATTGTGGTAGGTGCCTATAGTTCTAGCTACTCAGGAGGCTGTGGCAAGAAGAATCACTTGAGCCTAGGAGTTTGAAGTTGCTGTGAGCTAGGCTGAGGCGATGGTTAGGGTGAAACTATCTCAACAACATCAACAAAATTTCACTCTATGCTCTGCTTTAGTTGCACCCCAGAAATTTTGATGATTTTCAGTTTCTTACTGTTCAAAACATTTTTTAGTTCTCATTTTGATGTCTTTTTAAATTTATATTATTTGGAATTGTATTGCTTAACTTCTGAACATTTGGGGATTTTCTCATTACTGAGTGCTAATTAAAAATTCCAAAGTGGGCAGCACCTGTGGCTCAAAAGGGTAGGGTGCTGGTCCTATATGCCCAGCCCCAGCCAAAAACTGCAAAAAAAAAAAAAAAAAAAAAGTTCCAAAGTGGTCAGTCTATACACTGTATGATATAGGTCTTTTGAGATTTATTGTAGTTTGCTTTATGGCCCAGCATATAATCCGTTTTGGCAAAAATGCAGTGTGTACCTGCAGTATTTTTAAAATCTATCATCTTCTTCTGAAGCTTTGGATACATATCCAAATAAGGGTATCCAAACAAAGTCCTTGTATCATTCTGTACCTACTTTGTACAGATTCTGACTCTCCACTACTCACTTGTAATATATGTGCTTATATATTTTTTCTGTGCTATATTTTTAGTGTATCTTTCTTCTTTCTTTTTTTTTTTTTTTTTTTTTTTTTTGAGACAGAGCCTCAAGCTGTCCCCCTGGTAGAGTGCCGTGGCATTACAGCTCACAGCAACCTCCAACTCCTGGGCTCAAGCGAGTCTCTTGCCTCTGCCTCCCAAGTAGCT
>CAUYTI010160497.1:0-36109 GCA_963575145.1 Galago senegalensis | reverse complement strand
ATTACAGCTCACAGCAACCTCCAACTCCTGGGCTCAAGCGAGTCTCTTGCCTCCGCCTCCCAAGTAGCTGGGACCACAGGCGCCCGCCACAACGCCCGGCTTTTTTTTGGTTGTAGCCGTCATTGTTGTTTGGCGGGTCCCGGCTGGGGATTCGAACCCGCCACCTTAGGTGTACATGGCTGATGCCTTAGCCTGTTGAGCTATAGGCTCCGAGCCTCTAATGTCATTTTCAAGGAGTCAACTTCTTTGGAGATATGGCTGATAGTAAGAACAGGAGATATACAAGATGAGTCTGTGCATCTTCTGACACCAGAAACTCAGAAAGCATGCACAGGTGACGTGAACACACACACTAATGGGAGCATGCCGGGGTACAGAAGCCAATAGAAAGAGGTCCCAATACCCAAAAACGAAACAAAACATCCCTACGTCCACATTGACATAAATAAAAGACTGAATAAAATGGCAGATGTGGAAATAAGAAGTAAATCTTCTATACATGACTTCAAATAAATTGCGCAGCTACTCCACTGGAAAGGTAAATCTAACTCTCTAATCCACCACACTCTTTAAGTGCCTCAAAGTAACTTCTGAACAGCACAGCATGAAAACAGGAGAAAATGAATTCACTGTGAAGAAACCTGACAAACATTCCCTCAGCCAGGTGATCAAGGTAACATCAACAGTCGTAAGTCACATGACAGAATGTGCCCTTGATATGATGTGATAAGTCCCATTTCAACAGAGGAGCAGGCTGCAGTACGCCACAGCAGTATCTCTCAGGGTTGTCAAGGTCATCACATAGACAGTAAGTCTGAGAAACTGTCACAGCCACGAGGAGCCTAAGGGAACCTGACAACAATGAAATGTGCCCTGGACAGCATCTGCAAAGGAAAAAGAGTACTAGGCAAAAACTAAGGAAATCTGAATTTAACAATGTGTCTATATCATTAATAGTCCATCAATGGTGACAAATGTGCCCTATTAACATAGGGGACGCTGTGTGCAAAGGACATATAAGCACTCTTGGTGTTAATGACTCAATTCTCTGCAAATCTAAAAGTGTTCTAAAAAATTTTTTAATTTAAGGCAGATACACCTAAAAGCACATATGTGTGTATAAAATTTAATATAATGTTTAATAAATAAGATAGGAATCTTTAAAAGAAATCTAACACATATGACAGAAAGAAGATGGGTGGTTGCTAGGGGAGCAGTGATGGTAGTGGGGAAAGGAGACCAGAGCAGTAGGAAAGGATCACAAGGCAAGCAACTCATCAGCTTTTGGAGGCAAAGAGTATGTTTATCATTTTGCTTGTGACTCTGGTTAACAGGTCTATACAGAGGGTGCAAAAAATGTATACATATTTTAAGAAAGAAAAAGCTGCATTAAAATGGTACTATTCAGTATGTACTGATAATGTCTGCTATCCTCTACATCAGGCGTCCTCAAAGTACAGCCCACGGGCCACATGCGGCCTGCCGAGGACATGTATCCAGCCTACCGGGGATTTTTGCCCCCACTGCCTGTCCTGCTTAGCAGCCGACTCGTCCAAGGGCCCACAGTCCGGCCCTCCAACCATCTGAGAGACAGCGAACTGGCTCTCTGCTTAACAAGTTTGAGGACCCCTGCTCTAGATTGTGTCTTACATCTCTTGTAATTGCAAAAGTCAAAAGTGACTTAAATATTACGATTTTACCAAAATTCTTTCCTTTCTTAAAATAAGTATACATTTTTGGTACTCTGTACATATGTCAAAATTTAACAAATTGTACAGTTTAAATATATGCAGCTTGTTGCATGACAATTATACCTTTTAATAAAGTAGTTTTTACAGCTTTTTTTTGGTCGGGGCTGGGTTTGAACCTACCACCTCTGGCATCCGGGGCTGGTGCCCTACTCCTTTGAGCCACAGGCACTGCCCTAATAAAGCAGTTTTTATAAACTATAGAGGAAAATATTTTCCAAATTATATATTCTTCTCCAAAAATTCAAATTTACCCGTGAATTCTGTTTCATTCAAAGATTCACCCATTTAGCAAGCTGACCCAGCACCAACTTTTATGGAATAATGGTGATTCAGGACAGGCTAAGCATCTTCACTTGTTTTCCCACTTCAAGATTTTCAATATTACTCTGTAAGATTGTTTTTGTTGAACACCCTGAACAAACTGTCTAGATTAAGGGAATTTCACAGCCAACTAAAATTAAGCCAAATACAGCTTGTCAGATTTACATGAGTCCCAATTTTATGGCAGCAACCTGCCAAGCAACTTCTGAGGCATCTGATATTTAAAATCACACTCCTAAGGTGGCTGGTATTTGATCTTTTGGGCTCTAATCTGGCGATGCTACTACTTTATGATATTAGGTAATTCTGTGCCTGAGTTTTCCCAACTATTAAATTAGGATAACAATACCTATTTCATGGGACTGTTAATGGATCAAATAGGTTAACATCTGTAAAGGGCTTAAAAGCTACCTGACAACGCTGTCCAGATTCTACAAATTTGACAGATTCTATGGTATTAGCCATCAGGGAAATACAAATAAAAACTACAATGAGATGCCGCTTTCCATCCTGGAAGGAATATAATAAAAAATGTAGATAATAACTGTTGCCAAAGATGTGGAGAACTGGGAAACCTCCTGCACTGCTTGTGGGAATGTAAAATGTATAATCACTTTGCAAAACAATCCGGCATTTCCTCAAAAGGTTAAACCTAAAGTCGCTATATACACTGTGTGACCCAGCAGTTCCATTCCTAGGTAAATACTCGAGAGAAAAGAAAATATATGTTTGCACAAATCTTGCCCATAAATGTTCATAGTAGCATTTTTCATAACAACTAAAAAGTACAAAAAATCCAAATGTCAAAAAGCTGACAGGTGGAAAAATAAAATATATCTATCCATAGATACAATAAAATAGAATCAAACTATCCATACAATGATATATTATTGGCCAATAATAAGGACTAGAGCACTGGTACATGTGCGAGGTGGAGGAACCAGAAAACATCATGTTCTGTGGAAGAAGCCGGTCTGAAAAGACCAGACATGGTGTGACTCCACTGACATCAGACACCCAGACAGGCAGACCCAGGAATAGGAGGTGGATTAATGGCTGCTTGCAGGTTTGTGGGGAAATAAGAATAACTGATTATATTTCTTCTCAGGGTTATAGAAATGTTCCAGAATTGATAGTGATAATTCTTGCACAACTGTGAATATGCTAAAACCCATTGAATTTTACGTTCTAAATAAGTTTACTCTATATCAGAATTACATCTCAGTAAAGCGTGGTGATTAAGATGGACTTAAAACAATCACCACACATCAGCTGACCTCCCAGCCTCCTCCACTTCCATTTCCACACTCTCCTCTTCTCTATAATACCTCCCCCTTGCAGTCCCCATATTATCAACGTGTCCTCCTATTAAGTGCCCTGTGAACAGACTATACCCCCTTGCCAGAATTCTTTTTACCCCTCCTCTACCTGCAATGGCTGGAACAATCAACTCTAAACCCCAGTGTCTTAACATGATCAGAGTTTCTTTCTCACTGGGGCAGTCCCTCCCAGATGATTCATGGGTCCAGGCTCCTTACCTCTAGCAGCTCCCCTTATCCTGGAGTCTGCGAGTCTTCCTCTGTGTCCTCTGTACCTATCAGAGACAAACTATTGGGCATCACCACAGATAGGACCTCTAGGTCCTGCATGGAAATTTGTAAGTGATTAACTCCATTTAGAACAAGATACATTTCAGATGATGTCAAAATTCCCAGTGTTCTTGGGTTTAACTTTAGTTTATGACTCTGTATCTGAAATACATATATAATTAAAGTACTCTCCTCTTTCTCTACTGTGCTTTCATGAATTTAGTAGTACACTGCTTCAAAAGCTCAAGGACAATTATTTTTAACAATGAGAATATTAAAAGGAGAAAATACTATACAACATTTGTACTGAGGATTTTATGATGTAGCCCAGGGTATAAGGGGGAAGGGAAAGAAACTGTCCTTAAAGAGCTGTATTTTAGGAATTGAAACTCATTCCTTAGGGCAAATCCAAGTACCGCACACAACCTCCAGATTTCCCATCCAGGGGCCTTGCACTTCCCAACGTCTCAGTCACGCTCAGGGCTGTCCAAGAGAAATGTGAAAGCACTCACTTTTACGGAACTCAGAGGGAGAGAGCACTTTTACAGTATTTAGAATGATCTTTCAAATGTTTATTATTCCAAAAGATAATGTAGCCAAACATCTTCTAAGTTAAATCTTTACAAAACTGAAATCCTAAAGAGATTTACACAAATTCCCCTTCTTATGGAATCTAATCGTTTGTCCAATTAGATTGGGAATAAGTTTTAATTTGTAGTACAAAATCTAACATGCCCAGGAGAGTCTATCCCAGAGCACCTGCTACTCAGAGCTCCATTCAGCATAGCGGGATCTGGTCGGCAACCCGGGAGGGAGGGGCTGGGGGCGGGGCTCCCGAGAGGGAGGCGGCGTTGTTAGAAAGCGGTCTCGCCAGCCTACAGCTGTCACTAATCTGCTTAAGCCTTGCTGTATCTGAGTGTGCGAGGATTCTGGTGTGTGGGTAGCATTCTCGGTTCTCAAAGAGAACTAGCTTTACTTGGCAATTGCGTGGAATCTGCACCCAGAGGCGGCTCGTCCTCCAGGACTGCTGAGAACTGCGAAGCTGCCAAGATGACTGTTGCCTGCTGTAGGGAGCCGGCAGAAGCGCCACTCTTCCGGAGAATGGGCAGTACCGAGAGGTCCGACTAGCCCCCTGGGTTTTAGGGAGAAAGGCAGTGGAGCGCAGTCAGGGACAGGGAGCTTCATGGCATGAACCGGCTTGAAGCCAAAGCAAAAGTCGGGAGATAGAGCCGCGCGTTGTTGAATTGCTCTGGCAGCCTCAGCCACTCCAGTGCCGAACTTGTGAGTACTCTGCGTCTCCTGTCCTCGGACAGAAGCCGGAGAACTCTCCTGAAGAACTCCCAGTTGGGAGACGAGATCCCCACGACGACCTTCCCCCGCCCCCGCCCCCCCACCTCGCTCGCTGCTGGGACGTAACGACCGCTACCCTTCCCCTAACAGGATGGAGGGCAAGGACAGGAGCTGACCAGCGCCGCCCAAGCACACCCCCGACTCAGGAGGTGGAGATCCCCGGGGTCCAGCCAAATCCAACACCCGTTTTCTCCTCCCTCTGCCCCTATAGACTTGACACCCCTCCTTTCTTTCTCCCTCCTCCCTAGGACGGGGGAGGAGAAAAGGGGAGTCCAGGTCGTCATGACTGAGCTGAAGGCAAAGGAACCCAGGGCTCCCCACGTGGCGGGCAGCGTGCCCTCCTCCGGCGAGGTCAGATCCCCCCTGGTGGGCCACCCGGACGCAGGCCCCTTCCAGGGGAGCCAGACCTCGGATGCCCTGCCTGTAGTCTCAGCAGTGTCCCTCTCCCTGGACGGGCTGGTCTTCTCTCGGCCCTGCCAGGGACAAGACTCCCCAAAAGGAAAGACCCAGGACCACCAGCCGCTGTCGGACGTGGAGGGCTTATACTCTGGAGTTGAAACCACAAGAGGTGTAGGCAGTTCTAGACTTCCAGAGAAGGACAGGGGGCTGCTGGACAGTGTCTTGGACACTCTTCTGGAGCCCTCGGGTCCGGGGCAGAGCCACGCCAGCCCTCTCGCCTGTGAGGCCACCGGCTCTTGGTGCCTGTTTGGCCCCCACCTCCCGGAGAACCCCCGGGCTGTCCCTGTCACTCAGGGAGTGTCGGCTCCGCTCATGAACCGGCCAGGAGGGAAGGCTGGAGACGGCTCTGGGCGGCCGGCTGTCCATAAGGTGCCGCCCCGGGGCCTGTCACCGTCCGGGCAGCTGCTGCTCCCGACAGCAGGGAGCCCTCATTGGCCCGGGGCCCCCGCGAAGCCGTCTCCACAGCCGGCTGTGCTGGACATGGTGGAGGAGGAGGAGGGCTCCGAGTCCGAGGACTCCGAGGGTCCGTTTCTCAAGGACAAACCTCGGGCGGCCGCAGGAGCATCGGCAGCCGCGGTCCCCGGCGCGGCCACAGGAAGCCTCGCCCTGGCCCCCAAGGAAGACTCCCGCTTCTCCGCATCCAGGGCCGCCCTGACGGAGCACGACGCCCCCGCGGCGCCGGGACGCTCCCCGCTGGCCACCACCGTGATGGACTTCATCCACGTGCCCATCCTGCCTCTCAACCATGCCTTCCTGGCCGCGCGCACCCGGCAGCTGCTGGAGGGAGAGAGCTACGACGGCGGGGCCGCGGCCGCCGCTGCCTTCGCCCAGCCTCGGGGCTCGCCCTCCGCCTCGTCCACCCCGGTCGCCGCCGGAGACTTCCCCGACTGCGCGTACCCGCCGGACGCGGAGCCCAAAGACGACGCGTTCCCGCTCTACGGCGACTTCCAGCCCCCCACCCTGAAGATCAAGGAGGAGGAGGAAGGTGCGGAGGCCGCCGCGCGCTCCCCGCGCCCCTACCTGGTGGCCGGCGCCGGCGCCTCCGCCTTCCCGGACTTCCCGCTGCCGCCGCCGCCGCCCGCGCTGCCGCCCAGAGCGCCGCCCTCCAGGTCCGGGGACGCGGCGGCGGCGGCCGCGCCCGCCGGTGCCTCGGTCTCCTCCGCGTCCCCGTCGAGCTCGGCCCTGGAGTGCATCCTGTACAAAGCCGAGGGCGCGCCGGCCCCGCAGGGCCCATTCGCGCCGCAGCCCTGCAAGGCTCCGGGCGCCGGCGCCTGCCTGCTGGCGCGGGACGGCCTGGCCTCCACCTCGGCCGCCGCCGCCGGGGCGCCGCCCGCGCTCTACCCGCCCCTCGGCCTCAACGGGCTCCCGCAGCTCGGCTACCAGGCCGCCGTGCTCAAGGAGGGCCTGCAGCCGGTCTACCCGCCCTATCTCAACTACCTGAGGTGAGGCCGGCGGGACGCGCCCCGCCCTCTGCCCGGGCTCCCCAGGTGGCCGCGAGGGGCTGGGCAGCCGGGCAGGGCACCGGACGGGTTGCCCCTTTTCTTCTTCCCTCTTCCAGGCTCACTCTCTGGGGGACTATCCGGGAGGTGCAGAATATGCCATTTTTGGAGCCTCCTTGAAAGCATTTTTTAAAAACTTTCTGAATCTTGGAGATTCCGAAGCAGGACCAACGCTGGTACCAAATGTGCAGCGTCACACTAGGTCCGCTGTAGCTCAGCAGAGTGGAAAGGGTGTGGCGAGTTGGGGGCTTTATCGAAGGCTGCTTTTCTTAGAAGGACTTTTACCAGGAATGTCTGTCTAGGAGTTAAGGCACGGTTCCCACGGGAGGGGTGGGATTTGAGGAAAGGTGGCCAGCCAGAACCCATAGCAGAACCATCTTAAGGATTTGGACAATTAAATCGCTCGATTTGCATGCGAATTTTGAGATTAAAATTAATTTTAAGTGTGATATGTCTGAACTATGGATTTAAGCATTTAAATTACAGCACTGGGCCGTTTTCTAATATTGTTTGGGATTCGTTATAGCTTTTTCTCATACAAGTTTTTAAAACATTTTAATTCACATAGTGAAGTAATGAATATAAGAGAATGCTCTGTTTTGAGTCTTATAGATTGAATAGACACAAGTGTCAGCATTGAAAAACACTTCAAAATAACAAACACCTATACACCTTGTAATAACAATCATTACAGGGTTGTGTTTTAAAAACTCAAAACAAAAGCAGTGCTAAGTAAACTGAACTCTTAAACCCAAACCAGTACAGGAAGGGCATAACAGTTTGTCTGTCAAAACAAAAGGAATTCCTTCCGTATAAGAAATTCTATAGAAAGTTTGCTTTTTAATAAATGGACTTTAGCTTTCCTAAACATAAAATTACACACTAGTTACTATTCTTTGATATTGATGCTACTGATAAATTGCTACTAATTTGCAAGCCTGTGAATCCTGTTGCAGATAGTCTATTACACTATATTCAAAGTTTGCATGTCTTTCAAGTGTGAGTATGTGCTCTTCTGTTTTTAAAATCTCATTTCACTGTGTTAATGGTAGTTTAAGAAACTTTTAGTATTAGATACTGGTGCACCAAAAAATAAATGGTGTAATTTGTTTTGCATTTCAAGGTCCGATTCAGAAGCCAGCCAGAGCCCACAGTACAGCTTCGAGTCCTTACCTCAGAAGATTTGTTTAATTTGTGGGGATGAAGCTTCAGGCTGTCATTATGGTGTCCTTACCTGTGGGAGCTGTAAGGTCTTCTTTAAAAGGGCAATGGAAGGTAGGCTTCTTTCCCCTAACATTTTATTATTAGTTTAATTATAAATGGAGATCATTGAATATTTTATAGATTTGAATTACCCCTTGCTTCTTCTAAGAAATGATGATATTTCCATATAACTTAAAATATATGATGACATTTTAACAATGCTGTTATTTATAATACTCAAAATTGAATGCGTGTAGATATTATAATTGCATACTCTTTGGTTAACACTTTCAATATTAGATACAAGTCATAATAATCTTGAGGACAGTGGTACTGTTGTTCCTTAACTATTTAGCATTCAGGAAACAGCTATGTTCTAATTGTAATTTTTGATGTATCTGTTATATATAAAGCACTTTAATTTTTCATTAAAAGAAAAATGGTAAGAGTTGAAATTATAATGTATACATTCATATAACACACTTGCATGTATGTTGCAGCCACACGATCTCTGTGTGGTTTTGTCTGTTCCCTATATGCATGTTTATGTACTACTTACAGTGTAGTAATTCTAAATGATATTTTAAAATTCCTTTTTGCTCAGTTTTTGTACATTTGTAAGAGAATAGGAGTAAACAGTTTAAAACAAATGAGTCATTTGGACATCATAGTAATATGATTTCTAAAGAAGTATTTTGGCCTAAGTAAAGCTTTTGTGTTTTTAAAGCCATTTTAAATTACTTATCTAATGATTTCAGATTGACTTGCGCAGGGTGTTCCAGACTTTGAATTTTTCTTTCCACCTGCATTAAACTCCAAGCAACCAAACACATTCATATCTGATGACCACAGTACATTGGAACATCATTTTACATTTTGATACTAGCAAAAAATGTATTTCACAACAAGCTGAAATTGAGTTTAGGATTCTCTCTGGAGTGCTGAGTTCACACCTAGACAAGGAAACAAAGATCATATGGGCTTTTTTGTTTACTATTTCTGAGTTTCCTGACTTCAAGAGCCCTTTATAAGCAAGAAAGAAGAGAGCAGGAAATTTACACTTTAAGGGGCTTTCAAAGGAGTGCTTCATAAAGGTATTTTCTTTGTATATTTTTAGAATATGATTTTTTCCACAAAAGATGAATGTATTTAACTGATGTTGTATGTATTCAGCTTTAAGGGAATTTAATTGCATTCTAATATAAATTAATTGTTACCTACTGTTAAAAGGAGGTATTGAGAGAATGTGGCAACTGAGAATGGACTTCACTTATCCATTGATAAGTTACAGTTATAATTGTAACTTAATCACAGTTACAGAGAATGGATTTCACTTATCCATTGATAAATGAAGTTACAGTTATAATTGTAACTTAATCACAGTTACAGATGGAAGTTGAAGTTCCTTGCGTGTAAAAATCAGTTTTCCAGTGGGTAATTGGAGTTACCATTTTTGTCCGACTCTGGTTCTGGTTTTTGGGACATCCCTTTTTGCATTAATATGATTTTTCTCCATTTTTAACAGCCTCCTTGTAATTTATAAGTGAATGACCCTCTTAGAATCCCCTGAAGGCCAATTTGTCCTAACCCAGCTGCTCCTTTTCATACATAAGCAGGTTCCAAAGACATAAATCAGTATCTCCAAAGGTGCACAACTAGTTAGTAGCTGATTGTTAGTAAACATAGTTAGATATTTTTAGATCACAATGCTTATAAATCAGAGTATGAACAGATGTGTAATAAATGCTATTTAATTTTCAGAAGTTACTTCATAAAGTGTATATAGACAAGAAAGAGCATCCTAACTGTAAGATACAAATGCTTTCACATTATTATCAGAATAGCATCTAAAACCACAGAGGAAGTCTTTTCAAATTTACTCTTAAAGAGCATTTGTTGGATTCTACTGTTGGCATGGTCCTATAGATCTGAGAAGTAGAAGTGAAGACCTCTTATTCAGTAATATTTATAAAAACAAACTTGAGACAGATATTGATAAATCATTCATAAAATTAGGGCAAGATTATAAAGCTATCTGAGTAATTTCATTTATTCCACAATTATTATATACCTCTTATATTTACATTTATGCCAAAGGTACACTTTCCCTGACTTCACCTTTCTCTACCTTAATATAAAATGAGGATAAAAGCAGTAGCTACTTCTTAGAGTCACTAGAAAGATTAATTCAGTTGATACATGAAAAGTATTTGAAAGATGATCTGGCAGAGAGGCATCTTCCACTAGTTGTTGTTTAATATAGTTGGGGAGGTAACGTATATGCACATGAAAACAATTAAATAAAGAATCTGACTAAATAAGCCATTCTGTGGTGGGTATAAGATTTCCATGGTTTGTGTGTTTAGACAGAGTCGAGGGGGTTGTGGACTGGAGCTTATCTGTTGTAGAATGTGGGGGAGGCATCCTGGAAGATAGGAACCTCATTTGGTTATTAAAGGAAAAATAAGATCTCTAGGCATTGAGGAGAGTTTTAAGAATATATAGTCAAAGAAGAGTGAAGAAATTAAGATTATACTAAGAGTTTAATATTTACATTAGGAAGTTGTGAGAATTAAAAAAGTTGGGTTTCTAATGTTTGGATGAATTAGGAGAGAACTGATGAGGTATGCAAGAGAATAGAAGTTCTGGGAGTTTTTAGGTATGAGAAAAATAAGTAGAAAGACTCAATACCAGGTCTGAAATCTTAGCATAAAGCAATGTGGTGTGAGGTGAGCTGGTTCAAGACAGAGCTATATGTGATGCCAATATGGCCAGTAGTTGAAAGTCAGTAGGTAATTATGTGGATGTTAATATAGTGACCGAGGGTTCTGATGATGACAAGACAGTATGAAGTGCATTCTGTGTGCCAGTTACTACTTAAGTGTTTTACGGTCTCAATTGATTTAGTCCCGACAATGAGGTGTTATTATTACTCCCATTTTACAGATGAAGAAACTAAGGCCCAGAAGTGTCAAGCTGCCTTATTTACAGATAGGAAAGTGGAGAGTCAGGATTCCAACCCAGGGTGCGACTCCACAGAGCCCCTGCGCTACACCACTGTGTTTCTTTTCTCATAGTAGGAAATGTGGGCAAAGAACCACCACAGACAGTTGGGAGAGAAATGTGGGCCAAGTGGTGAAAGGTCTGGGAAGGTCAAAGTGAGCCCTGAAGGAGAATGCAAGACCCAGGGTGATCAGAAACACGTGATCTAAATGGATGGCTCACACTAACTTCTCACTTAGGACGCGGATGAGAAGACATAATTAGGAGCCAGGACCAGTTTCCCCACCTCTTCCAAGTTAGGAGTGGCTGTTAACAAACCCTATGAAATCATCCATGAAAATTGGATTCCCCTGATATGAGACAAGAGATAAGAGGTAGAGAAAAGAAGGTACCACTCAGGCAATGGTGATGTAAGGGTGGGGAGGGTTTAAAGCTATTTAAATTAGCTGTTTAAAGCTAATTGAACTTCTTAAGATAAGGTTAAGAAAAAAACAGTTAGTTTAATAGCTTATTGAATTCCTTTACCAAGACTTGTAGGATTGAAATGAACTAGGATATGGTCAGAAATTGCCTTTGTACCTTTCCAGGAGATCAAGTCATAATGACTTGATAGTCATAGAAATGCAGGCTAGTGACCCAGCATGGGAAAGGAAATGACCATTTCTCACTGGCTTATTTTTGTATACACCATGTCTAGCTCGGGGCTAGGAATATGCTAGGCTTTCCATAAATATTTGCTACACGAACCAATAATAATAACTGGTAGTATGTGCCATTACTCTTTGGATGCTTTGCTAAGTGGCAGCATCTGTAATGAATACTCTTGATGTCATATGGCTGAACAAATGTTATAATGCACCTAAAATGTATTGTTTAGAAGATACCAGTTGAAGTAGGCCATGATGGATTCCTATTGTATGGCAATAATATCTTTAGCCTTTTATTCATGTATTAATTATTAATGAATTAGTTGCATTAGTTTATGTATTTATTGAGCAGCTGTCGGGAGCCTGGAACTATGCTAGGAGCTGGTGAAACAGCAGTAAGGCAAAAAAGACCTGGTTGGCCACCCCCTAGCCCAGTTTACAGTACAGTGGCAGAGAGGGACATTTGCCAGTTCACATGCACATAACTCCTCGCAGATGTCGTAAGTTACTAGTTTATGCACTACTTGGACAACTGGAGAGTTGACCCTCTATCAGAAGCAGGGGGTAATAGGGAAAGTGTTTCAGAATTAGAGAGAGGTCATCATACATCAACTACAGAGGAAACCAGACAGAAATGAAATGTTTTTATAAATAAAGGGTTTCTTTCAAAAGTCGAGTATAATTGGTGTCCGAGGCTAATAAGAAAACTGATTTGGTGCATAGTTCTCCTGGATAAGACCTCAGAAAGAGAAATATCAAACATTCAAAGGATAAGTAACAACTTCTGTGAATTATCTGTCCTGTCTTTACAGCTCTGTAATGCTTTCTCCATCTTTTGCTTAAACAGCAGTTCCTTCCACTATAATTTATTTAACGTCTGGGCTCTAAGGAGATATTTTGCAAGTAACATTATTTAATTCAATGTATTCTCCAACAGCATCTACCCTATAGCAGTCTTCACATTACCCTAGACATAATTATATGGGAACTCACTGGACTTCATTTCAAACTCCATATTCAATTCCTTTTCAATTTGTAGATCTCTCAGTTTGATATTTATCATGAATAATAAAGCTGGGTGTAAGCAGAATTTTGCATTATGACCCATTGAAAGCCTTGACTATATGGAAAAAGAATTGTTTAAAAAGATAGCATTTGTCATAATCTGCTCCATATTTGTATATGTAGCATTCCCAGATTACTGATGCTCTTTCAGAACTTGCACTTTAATACCACTGCAGAACCAGAAGAGAAGCAGTGGTGTCCGATGGACCTGCTCGTGCTAACAGCTGTGCCAGTGAGTCATCGTACTTTAATTCCTCAAGTAACACAATGATACATTCTCCTTTGAAAAATTAAAATACCACCCTTAAGGCTGAAGTCCTCTCTAATACCTACCTCTAATCTGCTCCCTTCCCTACCATTCTTTTATTTATCTCAGTTTTTAATGTATGTATATGTATGTGTATAATATGGTCTTTGGGGTGTGTTAATATATAAATGGTATCACATATCATATTCTTTGTATTATACTCCATACTGGTTTTTTCATGTCACAATGACTTCAAATCCCATGAGTTTGTATATAGTTCTAATTTGTTCTTTTAACCACTGTATAATACTTCATAAGACAAAAATCTTAGGCATATTTAGGCATTGCTAATGACACCATTGCTTGAGTAAGTGCTTTTTGTACTTGTCTCCTTGAGTACCTGCCTGGATTTCCAGCATATACTTAAATATTTTGTTACATCCCTAAATAAACTAGATGATTAGCTTCCTTGCTGCTGCTAAAATGATTTGAATCATTTGTGTACTCGAGAAACATGTATTGATACTACACTTAAAATTTGCTCGTGCTGGAGCTACCAGGATGCATATGTGTGCAGTCCCTGTCTTTGACATGCACAAAACTAGGAAGAAGAAAACAAGCAAAACAAAACAGAAAACAACTAGTGAAGGTGAAAACACTTTCATGTGATTTATGTTGCCAAAGCCAGAAAGGACATACAATAGTATTCAATTAGACAAGTCTCGTAAGATTGCAGTATGTTCTGCAAACGTATCCTGATGTGGTGGGGAGGGGGGAGGTGTTATTAATTTAACAAGCATATAACTAGCCCTGACTAGGACCCAGGCTCTGTGGTTCTAGCTGATTTGTTGTATTAGCTCATTTCATCCTGTGAGAATCCTAGGAGGTGGAGGTACTATTATTGCACAGACGGGTATGCAGAGAGATGACTGTGTCTTATCCCTGCTTCCATACTGTTTCTCCAGATTGTTTTATATTTGAGCAAACGTTAATTACTTTATTCTTTTTCAAACAAAAACACGGTCTCTTGGATAGGGCTATTTTAAAACTGTGCTCCTTAACGCAGCCCAGTTTCTTCTGCTCAGAGCAGCTCTGTATTGTCTGTTTATTTGGTTTGCATCTCCACTTAAGGTTTTATTGGAGCTATGGATTCTCAGCCAGCATTTTCTAAAAATCACTTCTTGGTAACAGGAAACCCTTAGGTCTCAATCAAGTGTTTATTCAGGCACTTGAGCTACTCCTAAGCAGTTTCTTGATCTTGTTTGCTACCTTTTTGGCATTTTTGAAAAGATAGGATGACACTTGTAGTCAAGATTGAAAGTCCTGCTGCTCAGGATTCCAGGGGAACATCAGTGTTATCAGTGTTACCACCGCCCAGAGTCTGAGTTCTGAAGCTCTCGCTCCTGTCAGCAAAACAAAGTCACTCCAAGGAATCTTTCATCAGTAACTTCTTTAAAGGACTGAAGAAATAACAGACACTTAAGACAGAAACTTCAAAATAAGCACACTAATCATTTAAACTCTTGGTTTTCAAATTCCATCTTTCTTAGTATAAAAGTGCACACCCCGGCTCAGCGCCTATAGCTCAACTGGCTAAGGCGCCAGCCACGTACACCTAAGGTGGTGGGTTCGAATCCCCAGCCCGGACCCGCCAAATAACAATGACGGCTGCAACCAAAAAATAGCCGGGCATTGTGGCGGGCACCTGTGATCCCAGCTACTTGGGAGGCGGAGACAGGAGACTTGCTAAAGCCCAGGAGTTGGAGGTTGCTGTGAGCTGTAATGCCACTACACTCTACCCAGGGGGATAGCTTGAGGCTCTGTCTCAAAAAAAAAAAAAAAAAGTGCACACCCCATACATCTTCCACATCTACCAATTTGTGGAAGGGCAGTTGAACATAATCAAATACTTTTTTGAAGCATAGTGCTTAATAATAATTATTACTTTTTCAGAAAAAAGTACAAATGCTTTACATTTTATTTACTCGTCTATGACCAAGTGATTTTTTTATAATGTGAATAAACACATGCATACATCGTATGGACTATGAGTGTAAAACTATGCTGTAACATTTGTAGAAAAATATTTAATATAAAAATTATAAAAATAGGTGTGATAGTTTATTGAATGTTTACTAAATCCAGGCACCCTTCTAATACCTTTACAAGTAGTAGCTCATTTAACCCTCACAGCAGTCCATCGAGGCAGGTTCTCTTTTCCTTGATTTACAGATCAGTTTTATTGATGTAGTAAACAGACGAGCAGAACCTGCTCCTGGAGCCAATGCTCTTAAACTCTTCTGGCTACTCTGCTGCAGCAGAAGGAAGAGCCCTTGATTTCAAGGAGCTTGCGCTGCGCATGGCAGTGACTGATTAACAGATAACACTGCAGTTCAGTGCCCAATTAAACTGTGTGATGCAGACTTAGAGGGCTGTAAGTGAACCAGGGAAGAAAAATGCCAAGAGATGTCATTCCTGACAGCCTACATGCCATGTTAATGCTTCGGACTTATCATCACTATTCTTACCAACAGTCCTAAAAAGTAGAATCATCAGTCCCACTTCATAGGTGAATAAGCAAAGACTCAGAAGTAATCTGCTCACCCCAGATAATAGTTAGTGCTGGCAGAGCTATTTATTTTGTCCTTCAGTTGTTAGAAAAGGTAGTTTGTTGGAGCCAGTAGAACTTATTCACAGCCTTTAAAAATAGGAGTTGAAAAGCATTTATTTTTAGATGGATTATTCAATAAATAATCTTCCTACACCTGGCTTATTATACATAAGAAAAATTTCAGGTACGTCAACAGTTTAAGTATTTGTTAATTCAAGCTGTCCCCCTGCGTAGAGTGCCGTGGCATTTCAGCTCACAGCAACCTCCAACTCCTGGGCTCTAGCGAGTCTCCTGCCTCCACCTCCCAAGTAGCTGGGACCACAGGCGCCCACCACAATGCTGTCATTATTGTTTTGGCGGGCCCGGGCTGGGGATTCGAACCCGCCACCTTAGGTGTACATGGCTGGCGCCTTAGCCGCTTGAGCTATAGGCGCTGAGCCAAGGAAAGAAACTCTTAAAAGAATTGAAGGAAAAGATTAAAGTATTTACTTATAATATTGGGATGTCAACAATTTCTAAAATTGACATAAAATCCATAATTCAAAAAACAACTTGATCAATTTTGTATATGATAACTATCAAATTTCTTTTATTTTTTTCTTTGAGACAGAGTCTCACTATGTTGCCCTTAGTAGAATGCTGTGGCATCACAGCTCGCAGCAACCTCCAACTCTTGGGCTTAAGCGATTCTCTTGCCTCTGCCTCCCAAGTAGCTGGCTACAGGTGCCTGCCACAACGTCTGGCTATTTTTTGTTGCAGTTGTCATTGTTGTTTAGGTGGCCTGGCGGAGTTCAAACCCACCACCCTCAGTGTATGTGGCTGGCGCTGTAGCCACTGTGTCATAGGCACTGAGCCTTTTTTTGTGTGTTGCCCTTGGTAGAGTTTAAGTGATTCTCTTGCCTCAGCCTCCCAAGTAGGGACTACAGGTACCTGCCACAATACCCGGCTATTTTGGGGGTGTAATTGTCATTGGTGTTTGGCAAGCCCCAGCTGGATTCAGACCCGCCACCTCCAGTGTGTGTGGCTGGTGCCCTAGGTGTTGAGCCTCAAATTTCTTATATAAAGCAAAAAGTCAGAAGAAAACAAATTGGGAAAATATTTGTAACAAATCTGTCAAAGGTAAGAAAAATATGCAAAAGATATTAAGATAGTTCACAAAATATAGTCTATAGAAGTGTGAACAATACTTTACTCACTAATAATCATTACTGATTGCAATAATATAGGAATTTCAGCAATCATATTGAGAAAACAATGAATATAGCCATTGGAGAGTCTGAGGACAATTTGGTATTTTACCTATTAAAAATGTGGCCCAACAATTCTACTTCTAGAAACTTATTCCTAGATAAAACTCTGGAAATGTTTAGAAATGCCTTTAGGAAGATGTTTATTATAGTACTACAGTATTTATAATACTGAGAAACTGAAAATAGCCCTGGTTTCTGTTAATAAGAGATTAGTGAATCGTGCTACCTTCTTGCAGTTAAATACTCTGTGGCATTTAAGTAGTAAACTAGCTGCAAATATTATCATGTGAAACGGTCTCTAAAATATCTGATTTTGTGAAGAAGCAAGCAGTGATGCCCTTCCGGATAAAAAGAGTTTCACCCATTTGGTGTATGAAATGAGAAACTATCAGAAAAAAATATACATCAAACTGCTTTTGTTGAGTGAATGAGGGGCTTCCAAATTTCTGATGATCTGCTTTGTTCTCTCTGCAAGTTATTGATGAAGAGGCTGTAATTATACATCAAGCTTGTACTGACTTCCCTCCACGCTGGCCCTGCTGAGTTCAGGGGACCTTTGCTCCCCCAAGCTGTCTAGTGGCCGTGTGCTCCTCTTTTCTCCTTCAGGTACCCTAGAATGTTGAAAGAGACCAACAAAGGATGAAACTTGTGGTGGGAAACTGAGCAGGAAAGCTTGGGGTTACCTGTATTGTGAATCAAGAAATCCATCCTGACCAGACAGTGCCAAGGATGGACACAGGCCCAAAGTTTGCACTCATAATCTCAATAGCCAAAAGCTCTGCAAACACAAATTTAGTTGTGGTCGCTGATGAACAATACCAGAGCTGACCTGAATTCATTTGGCAACAACACCTGATACTAACTCACGTGAGGCTATTTTGCAATCAGCATGAATATTCATATATTTGGCTGCATAAATATGTTTCATTGTGAAGCGTAGCTGAAGGCATCTTTCTAAAATACAAACTATTCTGCATTTTGGAATATATCTGGCTCAAAATGTTTTAACTAAGAGATGTTGAACAGATACTCACAAGGAATTTATAGACTATGTTGAGAGTGCTGTCTACTGGCATTTTGCAATGTAGCAGCCCTGAAAATTACAACAAATATTTATTTTAAACTATTATTGATACTATTTATTCTTATCATTTTAAATAAATTCTTACTGGGTTTTTCAGAAGGCTACAAAAGATTAATAAACCTTAATACTTCATATAGTTTTCAATTCCATCAGGGAGATAGGTTGATCCAGTAAGCAGATGTGACATAGGTAATGGAAACTGAATGTAGTTTTGATTTCAAGGGGGAAAAATGGTCACATTTAATTAGGGACACCAAATAATGTTTTCATGGTGAGGGTATCTTGTTAGATGGGCTGCTGAGAATGCATGAGATTTTTGATAGAAAGGGTTGTAATAATGGCTGTTATAAACAAAAAATACAGACTGAGCAGCAGGACAGTTTGGCGAAAACATGGAACATAGTCAGAATCCCTTAAGATTATGAGTAAATCTTTTCTGTTTTTCTAAGATCACTTTCATGAAATTTTTAAAAAGATCAATAACCCCCTGCCCTCCCATGCCCTCTCCCACCCCACCAAAAAAAGTTAGATAGTGCGGCTTTAAAGGAATAGTACAGATCATTAAACAGAAGGTCAGAAAAAGGTAGAATGATACACAGTGGTGTTTGCAATTAATTGAGTAGACCAGAAGGAGCCCCTAAAGTTTTTTGAGCAATGTAGTGACATCTTCCAGAATGTGCTTTAGAAAAGTTAATACATCAGAAGTGTGTAGGAAGGTATGAAACTAGGGAAACTAGGAAGGCAAGAGGCAATGAAAATCATCTGAGGATGGCACACAGAGGACCCCGATGGGGGTGATGGAGAGAGGCATGGGGCCAGTGGGTAGATTGCAGCCAACTGAGCAAGGTGTGAGCACTGTGCAAAAGAACATGTGGTAGGGGCGTGATGGAGGATTGTGCCTGAAGGGGCAGAATCTTCTTGTACACTCTCTCTGTACAAGAAGAGAGTGATGGATGTAGGAAATAGTATTTAGTGAGGATTATGCCTGGAACACGGTGCGGAATGGATTTGAAAAAGATTTGATAGCTTTGAATCATTCGAGAGAACACCTAGGGAGCTGATAACATGGTTTCTGTGATGTAATTTAATTTCAAATTGTGTATATTCTATATAATATACTCACCAGGATATTGAAATAACCTTTTGTGCACAACATAACTTCTAAGAATTGAGTTATTCTGGTTTGTCATTTAATGTATTCATCTGTTTCTTTATTCATATCTTAAAAACCCACAAAAATGCATTTTTCATGCCCAGAGTTGTGTTAGATAAGACTCAGAAATGAATAAGGCAGATTCATAACTGAGGGAGAAAGCCATTTAAACACATTATTAAAATGCAGTCTGATAATATTTATGAGAGGCATGAACTAAGAATTATAGAAACGGAGGACATAGGGAACAGCTAACTCTTTAGCTACATACTTCTGAGGTATTAAGAAGGATAGAGGGGGAAAGTATGAATTCTAACTAAGCTTTAGAGGAAGAATATTAAATTTTCAAAATTCTTATAATTTCATAGTTTGTGACAATGTGTGTGTTGTTTAGAGCAGAGACCACAGTGGTTGATGTTTTGTGAAGTAGATCACTTCAGCAAATGTTTCCCTATGCAGACTGCAGCCCAGAACTCACTTTGGATCAGGGCAGATGAAAGTGTAAAGAACTGTAAGTAAACTTTTGCTGCACACATTTTCCTTTATAAAAGGATATGTGTTCTAAATTGCTGACCTTTCCTATGACAAGTGATTCAGTGGTATGATACTTAGAAGATAGAGTGTTTATGATAGAAAAAGGAAGTAGATCCATTTGAAAGATGTCTTTGTTATGTAGAGAACATCTTGAAAAACAAGTGCTTGGGTATAATTCCATTGTTACTTGATTTTGTTATGAAGACATTATACAAACATTGAAAAGTCAAAAGTTTCATGGCTATATAGTTAAACACTTGGAAAAAGGATTTTCTACCTTGATAAAAATCTTCCAAAGAGTTTTAGTCATTAGCTTCTGAACATTTATAATAATAATAATGGGATTTATTGACTACTTCATGCATGCCAAGAACTTGGCTAAATGTATTACATGACGTGCAAAGAGGTTAAGTCTCTTGCACAGGCAAATAGTCATGGTAGACCCAAGATTGGAATCCAGAAAACCTCCCCTTTTATTCATTACATTGCCTCTTCTCCATTATCTGGTGTCTCTTTGTCAAAATTATTTGCAAATAAAACTGATGGACAGCAGAAAGGGTCGACATTTGCTAGCTGAATTTCTAGCTGAATTCTCTAGGAAGAGAAATGTGCGTCATTGGCAGGTGGGACTGAACCGTGAGCATCCCGAATGACTGGGCATCGCTCCACAGTCAATCCACTGATTCCTCTTGGCTTCCGGGCAGCTGTCTTCCACTTTCTCTTCTTTCTCAGGCTTCCAACATTCTCCCACCTTCATTTGCAGCTTGCTTCCTAGCTTCTGAGAAAAATTCCTGAAACTATTACTAGAACATGTGCAAGTCAGTTGTGGTGTTGACCCACAATCCCCTTTTCCTCTGTCCTAGGGACCTACCTTCCTCTTCCTTCGTGTACTAGATCCAGATCACTCGTGCCAGCTCAAAGGCAGGCCCAGAAATTCTCCCTCCAACCCTTAAATCCTTTCCCCTCTCTACTGGACCATTCCCATGAGCATGCAAACTCACTATTGTATCTCCCATCTTAAGGTAAATCAAACATAACCAAAATACTTTCACTCACCCTTCACCACTAACCATTTTTCTGCTTCTTTCACAGCAAAACTCTTCCAGTGAATTTTCTTCCCCATTCTCTCTTATACTTAATCCAATCATTTTTTCCCTTTGTTTTTCCACCAAAATGCCTCTCCTCTAGGTTACCATATTGCTAAATCTGAGGGACAGTTCTTGATCCCATGTTTCTCAACCTCCTGGCAGAATTTAAAGGTTGATTACTCCACCTTCCTAGAGATACTTTCTTCACTTGGTTTTCAGGACACTAAGCTCTTGATTTACCTCTTTGGCTACTTTTCAGGTTCTTTATCTCCCTTAGCTTTTAACATCAGAGGCCCGAATGTTCGGTCCTTGGAGCTCTTCCCTTCTGTTTGTACACCTACTTCTTACTCTCAGTTTTCTGTCTCTAGCCCACACCTGTTCCCTAAACTCCAGACTTATATATCCAGAGGTCTATAGTATACCTCTGTAGGCTGCCTACTGAATAAATCACAAACTAATGTCTCCAAAAGGTAGCTATTGATCTACTTTGGATTTTGACTGGTAAGCCAATGTTCTTCTTTTAATCTTTAAACCATCTGCCTAGGTTCTGATTTATGAAGATTTCTGAGCTTCATCCCAAATATGCCCAATCAAAATATGTAGGAAATGGACTCAGAGACTGCATTTCAGTGAGCTAGTCTAGTGTTTCTTAAAATACTTTTTGACTCAGAGAGGAGTCCAGGAAAAGCTGGGAAGTGAAACGGCTGACTTTTTTTTTTTTTTTTTTGAGAAAGTTAATTCCAAAAGTAATGAGGAAGATGGGCAGAAAGTTGTGCCAGGAAGGCCAGTCCTAAGATTATGTAAAGTACTCCTCCATCTACACTGGACATCCTTCAATCCTTCACTGAGAGAAATGAGTGATGGTAAAGTATAGACAGCAGGCAGACTGTGCCTCCTACCCAGAATGTTCTCTCCTCAAGGGAAAACTCTAAAAATGTGAGAGGACAGGCAGGAACAGAGGATGGGGAGGAAGGCTGGGCACTTCTACCTCTGGGGACAGTATTGCCTACCAGGCAGTGTATACGTCATGCTGTGTTAATTATAGACAAACCTCAGTGATGTTGTGAGTTTGGCTCCAGACTACCACATTAAAGGGAATATTGCTATAAAGCGAGTGACAGAAACTTTCTGGTTTCCTCGTGCACATGGAAGTTATGCTTATACTACTTTCAAGTCAAAAGAATGTGTGGTGGAGGTGCAGATGGAGGAATTTTGACCTAAAGAAGTAGGAAGTACATGAAAAGGGAGATGTTGAAAGTAGCTTTTAGAGAGGATTATGCCCAGAACACTGCAGAATGGATGGGAACACACATTATTTGTTCCCTACTAAGTAAGCAATAGCATTATCTCTGAGAAAACATTGTCATGTCTTAATTTTTTAAAACTTAAATAAAATCTATATTTTTAGCAATACTTTTTTGATAAAAAATGGTAGCAATCGTCTGCAACCAGCAAATTGTAATCTGTGTGCTGCTGGACGGTCTCACCTCCATGTTGACAGCTGTTGTCTGATCAGGGTGGTGGTGGCCAAAGGCGACGGTGTCTGTGGCAATTTAATAAAATAAGACAACAATAAAGTTTGCCCATCAATGGGCTCTTCCTTCCCCAGATGATTTCTCTGTAGCATGCAGTGCTGTTGGGTGGCCTGGTACCCACTATAGAACTGCTTTCAAAATTGGAGTCAGTCCTCTCCAGCTCAGTATTCCATACTAAGTATATGGATATTCTGAATCCTTTGTTGTCATTTCAACAACATACAGCATCTTCACCAGTAGATTCTGCCTTAAGAAATCAACTTCTTTGCTCATCTATAAGAAGGAACTCAGCATCAGTTCAAGTTTTATCTCAGGAGTACAGCAACTCAGTCACTCCAGCTCCACTTCCAATGCTGGTTCTCTTTCTATTTCTGGCCTACTTTCAGTCCCTTTTTCCACTGAAGGCTTGCACCCCTCAAAGTCATCCATGAGGGTTGGAATCAACTTCTTCCAAATTCCTGTTAGTTTGATATTTTGACTCTTCCCATGAACTGGAAATGTTCTTAATGGTATCTAGATAGTGAATACCTTTGCAGAAAGTTTCAATTTACATTGCCCAGATCTTTCACAGCAATAAGTATCTATGGCAGATATGCCTTATGAAATAGGAGGTCTGACAATTAAGTTTGAGACTTGCCACTGTGCACATACTTTGGCAGCACTGTGAAAAACAACTTGGTAAGTTTTCATAACCTTGGTGTATCAGTGTCTCACCACTGTGTTCATGTCCACACGTGGTGGTGTCTTGCTGAGTGGTGTTCATCAATCATTGGTGTTGTGTGTTTTTTGTGTGCCAAGGCAAGGATGTCGGAGCTTGAATTAGAGCAATGAACAAGCATTAAATTTCTTGTTAACCTTGGCAAGAGTGGAAGTGAAATCAGGGACATGTTAGTCCAAATTTATAGGGATAATGTCATGAAAAAACAGCAGTGTGCAAATGGATTAAATATTTTACTGAGGGGAGAGAGAGCGTCGCTGATAAAGAAAGGTCAGGGCAGCCAGTAATAAACAGAACTTACGAAAACATTGCAAAAAGCCCTATAATTGGGCATCAAAATCATTGCTGACTATAAGAAGCATAGCAGACCAAGTAAACATCAATAGAGAAACAGTTGGGAAAATCTTGGTATGAGAAAGGTGTGTGCAAAAATTGTCCCAAAGGAGCTCACTGATAAACACTTCCTATGAGGGAGTTTTTAGCCAGTAAACAAATAACTGTATTGGAACACCCTGTATTCACCCGATCTGGCCCCAATTACTTTTTTCTTTACTCAACAATAAAGGAAATATTGAAAGAAAGACATTTTGATGACACTTGGGACATCAAGGGTAATCGATGACAGCTCTGATGGCCATTTCAGAAAATGAGTTCCAAAATAGCTTTGAAGGGTGGAGTACGCACTGGCATCATTGGTACATAGCTTCCCATGGGGAGTACGTCAAAGGTGACTACTCATTCATCAAAGAGGCAGAGTGGATTAGCGTAATTCTGAGGAGATCTAGGATTTTTTTTTTATTAAGTCATAGCTGTGTACATTAATACTATCATGGGGTACAGTGGGTTGCTTCTATGTACAATTTGGAATACTTTCATCCAACTGGTTAACATAGCCTTCATGTCATTTTCTTAGTTGTTGTGTTAAGACATTTATATTCTACATTTAGTAAAATTCACATGTACCCTAAATCACAGGCGTGATCCCACCAATCACCCTCCCTCCACCCATCCTCCCCCCTCCCCTCTCCTCCTTTTCCCCTTTCCCCATATTTTTGGGCTAAAATTGGGTTATAGTTTTCCTATGATAGCTATAAATTAGCTTCATAGTAGGGTGGAGTATTTTGGATACTTTTTCTTCTATTCTTGAGATACTTTGCTAAGAAGAATATTTTCCAGCTTCATCCATCTAAACAGGATGGAGGTAAAGTCTGCATCTTTCTTTATGGCTGCATAGTATTCCATGGTATACATATACCACAATTTATTGATCCATTCATGGATCAATGGGCTCTTGGGCTTCTTCCATGACCTATTAATTATGAATTGGGCTGCAGTGAACATTCTGGTACAAATATCTTTATTGTAGCATGATTTTTGGTCTTCTGGATATATACCTAGCAGAGGAATTATAGGATCAAATGGCAGGTCTATTTTTAGTTCTCTAAGTGTTCTCCAGATGACTTTCCAAAAGGGACATATTTTTTTTTTTTTTTTGAGACAGAGCCTCAAGCTGTCCCCCTGGGTAGAGTGCCGTGGCATTACAGCTTACAGCAACCTCCAACTCTGGGGCTCAAGCGAGTCTCTTGCCTCTGCCTCCCAAGTAGCTGGGACCACAGGCGCCCGCCACAATGCCCAGCTATTTTTTGGTTGCAGCCGTCATTGTTGTTTGGAGGGTCCGGGCTGGGGATTCGAACCCGCCACCTTAGGTGTACGTGGCTGGTGCCTTAGCCGGTTGAGCTATAGGCGCCGAGCCTATTTTTCTTTTTGCACATTGATTTCTTTCTGTACCATTGATTTAGCTAACCAACAAACATTAACATTTAGTATTCTTTGGAGTAAGGGCCATTTCCTTCGGAGAAGGCAGTTCTGTAATAATCAAGAATACAACTTTGGAGTTAGAGTGTCTGAGTGCATATTTGGCTCTTTCATTTACTGTTTTTGTAATCTGGGTAAGTTTTTGACACACTTTTGCCAATTTCCTTTTTTGTAAAATGAGGATAATAATTACAGAAGTTAACATTTGTATTTTTTAAGATACTTTTTATGATTTAAGAATGTCCTTTTAGTTATAATGTAGGTAGTCCAAAACAATAAATTTGCCAGTTAGGATTAGTTTTAGCAAATTAACATACCAAAAAATAAAGAAAGTGGTGTCTTGCACAACATAGACAGGCATTGCTCCCTCCCAATAAAGAAATCTAGAAGTATCCTAGAGTTGACGATGGCTACTTGAGTATATAAATCCAGGCTCCACCTATCTTGGTTTTCTAGCATCTTTGGTGATTTACTCCATGATCCAGGGTGGCTTCTTGGACTCCAGCAATCATACTGCAATCCAGCCATCAGGAAAGATGAAGGGGGTGAAGAAAGATTATTTTCCCTTGCAGGAGGACTTCTCTCAGAAGCTGCATACAAAATGTATATGTAATTTTATGGGCCAGAACTCAGTCATATGATAGAGGACTTTGGAAATGTCTCCTTCCTGGGTAGTTATGTACCTATCTAAGAATTGAGGGTTCTGTTACTGAGAAGGAAAGGAAGAATGGATAGTGGCATTTGCTCTCTCACAATAACAGTATGAATTTTCATGTCTCTTACTGCATTCATTTAGATTATGTGAATTTAAAGGAATCAGAACTTGAGTATAATTTGGTTATCTATTTAACCATAGCTCATTAAACATTTTTGCATGAGAGCAGCAACTTTCCAGGAGACCTAGTTCATCAGGCATCTTTCCTGATTGAATTGTTCTTTAGTGTCTAAGGGAGGTAAAAAGAAAAAAATGAAGAACAGTTTGTCTTTGATCACCAAGTAGTATGTAGACTTATAGTGAACATTCACTTAATGGGCCAGGTACGGTGGCTCATGCCTATAATCCTAGCACTCTGGGAGGCTGAGACAGGTGGATTGCTTGAGGTCAGGAATTTGAGACCAGCCTGAGTAAGAGCAAGACCCCTTTCTAAAAATTAGCCATGTGTTGTGGCGGGGACCTATAGTCCCAGCTACTGGGGAGGCTGAGACAAGAGGATCATTTGAGCCCAAGAATTTGAGGTTGCTGTGAGCTATGATGCCCTACACTCTACCAAGGGCCAACATAGTGAGACTCTGTCTCAAAAAAAAAAATTCACTAAATGGTAGCTGGTTTATCATTATAACTTTGATTAAATCATCCCCAAAGTTTTTACAGTTTGAAAATTGTCACTGGATTCCCATCTAGAATTATTTTAGTACTGAAAGGTAGCTTTGAAAATTATGCTTTTTTGGCTTTGTTTTAAATGTAAACCTCTGTTATTGTTTTAAAACTTCTAGTTCTCAATTTTGAACCATATGGACTTTCCTTTTCTTCATCTGGCTTCACGGGACGACAGTCTCCTGCTGGCGTTTCTCTTGGTTCCGATATATCTGGGAATAGTGCTGAAACAGGCCTGAAAGAGTAAGTTCTTTTTATTAAAATTGAGACTATGGGAGTGTTTAAATGTCTTTTAGTATTCCATTTGCCTTCTGCTTCTACTTTGTGTCACCATGATCATTGTTTGCTTATTTTAGGATGGCTTCCAAAAAGTTTATTTTTTCAGTCATCTTCAAATAATTTTCAAAGGGAGAAGCACATTTGTGATAGTGTGTTTTAGTATAATAGCTTAAAAGGGCACATTACAAGTAATACATGTAATGTGTTTTTTATATTTGTGTGTGTGTGTGTGTGTGTGTATGATATACTGAATACTTACCTGAGTATGTAAGTTGTGATACATTTCTTGAAGTATATGTGTGTGTGTACATGTATGTGTGTTTATACATAGTGTTTATAGTCTAAGTATATTAGAAGTGTATTAGAACTTACATACTCAGGTAAGTATTCAGTGTATCCTTCTACATTCTTCATTCTTCTAAGAAATACTTCTTATAACCATCTCATTGGGAGATTAACAGATACAGAGATGAACATAAAATGAGGTTATTGATTTCACCTGAGGAAGCTATAGAGTCCTTTGAAGAAGGTATATGCAAATGCTCTTTGACTTACAATGGGGTTATGTCCTGAAAAATGCATTGTAAATTGAAAATACCTTGTCAAAGATATTAATACACCTAATACTGGACTTCATAGTTAATCTAGTTTACCTGAAATGTACTTAGACCAGCATTGCAAGAGAGTATCCTATCACATATGTATTAGTGGCCTGAGAAAAGATAAAAATTGAAAATATGAGCTAGGTGTGGTAGCTCGTGCATATAATCCCAGCTACTGGAGAGGTGGAGGCTGAACCAGGAGGATTGCTTGAGGCTGGATGTTCAGGACTAGCCTGGGCAACATAATGAGACCCCCCCTCTCTAAAAAGATTTAAAAATTAGCTGGGCATGGTGGTGCATGCCTATAATCCTAACTACTCATGAGATTGAGACAGGATAATGTTTTCTTTGGAGCTGTATTTTACCATTTTAAGGTAGATTTTTATTTAGGAAATATAATTAAGTTATTTTTAGAAACAGTTAAAAAAATGAGGTAATGTATGTGAAGTGCATAATACAACTAGTATATAGTAACTGATTGATAAATGGTAGTTGCTGTTATTAGTAATAATTGTCATTATCATCATTATCTAAAAGCTGAGTTTACCAAATAAAATTAGTGATTAGTCTGAATAATTTTAGTCAGTGTACTGATATAAAAGTAAAGTAATGAAAATGTCTTGTTTGTGAATTAATTTTATCTAAAAGAGTTCAAAATATTTTAAGTAATGGCAGTTGTTGGAATAAATGTGATAAAACCTCAAAGGTGACAACTTTGTACTTGATTTTAGCCAAAAGGCCGAGAAGCGATCAAAGGTGACAGCTTTGAAGGGTGACATTTGAATTTCGAGTTCCTGAATAAGTCAGTTACCTTATTTTATGTTCATGATTATATCTGCCAGTCATTCAATGAAATGGTTATAAAAAGTGTTTATGAGAAAAATGACATAAATAGATTGTGGGGAATGTAGAATGAATGAATGACATGCTGAATGAAATGGCGTAAGTTGAGATTCTCTTTCTTAGCCTTGTATTCCTTGCTTTGTTAACAAACTCGGCACTTTCCCCTCCAGACATTTAATTTTAATATGCTCCAAGCATGGGGAGCAGATACGGTTTGTGGGTATATGATAGTGAAGGTGACAACAATTAAGGACCCCAAGCAGGGTACAAAGGGGTGAGGAAAAGAAACAGAAACCCTCCAAATCCAGGGAGGAACTTAACCGGTGCTGTTAGCTGCGCAACAGGTGATAGCCTCTGTTACTTTACTACTGACTTAGGATCTGGGGGATGTGATAGGGCCTTGTAAATCCTGTACGTATATGTGTACTGCCCTCAGAGAAATTGCATTTAGCAAAACTGCTAAGGAATTATAATGCTATATTATTGTGAAGTGGAACGTGAGGGATGAATTTAAAATTTCTTTCCAAAGAGGACCACAGTGTACACATTATGTCAATGAGGATGAGGTAATTGGCAACATGGATCAGCTTTAGAGGGGAGACGATTGCTCTTCTGTAGCTTTTGGTAAGCTGAGAATAAAGAAGTAGTAAGTCCAGTTTAGAATTTCTCATCTGTCAGCATCCTACCTCAAATGGGAATTTCTAGAGCTAAGTTAAAAGTATACGCTTAATCTTTTGAAGGTTAATTGATCAGAATTTCCATATGTGTTAGAATGGTCTGATTAGCAAATAATGCAGAGTCACACAATGTAAACTTTTGTATTATAGTGTTGTCAAAATCCAGGCAAGAATGACTCCTGTTTAAAAAAATTCTTTTTACAGTATGTTTCATATCACTGAGAGGCATGTTTTGTATATGAAATGGCCTTATGTTGCTTTCTTATGCGTTTTCCCACTTCTTAGACTGTCTATATGTAGTGCACAGCAGAAAGTTTATGTTCATAATTGGAAGTTATGCAGATGAAGTGAGAAAAATCTTTAAAGTAGCTTGAGGCTCCTTTTGCATCCCTTCTCCCCTTTTGCCTGTTACTGCGGTTTGTGTTCCCTGGACAGCACATTCTGCAGTGGCATTTAGTATAGAGGACAGTGAGTGCTGTTGGATTGGACATCTGTGAGAAGAAGGGGAAAGAAGCAGGTTTGGGCAGCAGAAGTTAAGATACAGTGCATTGCCAATGACAGCCTCTGCTGACTCCATGGGGAGCTCTGGAACTAGAATGACTCTTCAGGGTGGCCCCAGATTGGACCAAGATGAATGGCCAGGACTTTATACTTCTGCTCATCAGTCATTGGATGTAGGGTACCTGGAAGGCATGTGCTCTTTGGTGAAGTGGCCCTCTGCAGCCGAGGCAATCCCTGAAGGGGTTAAGAGTTCACAGCACTCCCAACAGATGGGTGACAGCTATTCATGGATGGAGCAGCCCAGAGTCCACCACACAGGCCTTTGTTGTTGTATATTGTTGAACTAATATTTAGATCACTTATTAGTAAATTTAGGGACTTGTTCTTTTTTTTTGGTAAATAATTGATGGAAATGTGTTGGTTAAAGGGAGTACATAGACACTGTAACCCTACTGTGGGTACTCATGAATCCCCTAGAGGTGCTGCTTTTGAGTATTTGGGAGATGGCAGGGATCATGTTAGTGGTTCCTGTGACCACTTTTGGATCTGCTTGTGACAGGGACAGCCAGTTTTCTTCTAAGAGATTTGCTGGATAACTTTTTGTTTTTTTTGTTTTACAACTTCTTAAGAAACTCTTTTGGTACCTGAAAGAAAGGGGGAAATGAAGTATTTATAAAGGGATACTTGGCAGTAAAAATTACTGAGGGGGAATGAACTACCTGTAGGGCATTCTTTATTAACATTCAAGTTTTCCTTCTACCATTTACTATTAGGTTATTAAGTATGGCCCAAGGAAGTTAACTATTTGGCTATTATTTAAGTGGACTTGATTTCATTATCAATCTCCTTAGGACCAATAGTTTGAAGATGGAAGGTATAAAGAAATTATGGGGGAAAGAGGGCTATCTTCCCAAGAAAGAAAGCAAAACTGGTGATGAAAGTGAAACTCCACCTATCCCTCAAGAGAGTATAATAATGGAGAATGTAGATCAAGCTATAACAAAAAAGGATCAAGCTCAAGTCCTTACCCAATCTAAAGAGGAGAAAGAAAAGCAGCTGCTGGCATCATCGCTGTTTGTTGGGCTAGGAACAGACAGTACAATCAGTTTGGTAAGTACTCAATTATATTCTTTTAAGAACCTGTGTCCCCTGGTTGTACAAAAAGTAGACTTTATAAAGGCTCCTGGCTGTCATCTATACACGTGGTGAGAAATGGCTTCCCTACCATTCATTTGTGGTCATCTCCCAGCTCCTGAGCTACCAGTGACAAAAAACTATATGTTCCTAAAAGAGAAAATTCAGTTGGCTCTACTTAAATTAGATGTTCTCTTCACTTCAGTCAAGTAGGATAAAGGGTCAGGTCCAGATAAAGTTATAAATATGATCACAGGTACTCTCAGCCCTGTAGGTGGATGGGACAGTTCTCAAAGGGAAGGGGGCTAACTAGTCAACAGTAGGAGTGTATCTGTGGAAAAAGTACATTGCAAGATGGCATTTTTAATAGTGAAAATTAGGAATTAATTTAGATATCTAACTGTAAGAGAATAGCAACATAAATTATAGTCTCAGACTTTTATTCAGCTCTAAAAATGATCAATATTGAATTATAAAAGGAAAAAATATTTACATACTTCAAAAATTTAGAGCATAAATTTTTATTTATGCCTTATCTATAACTATGACTGAAAGAAATTATACAAAAATAATTATATTCAGATATTAGGATGATGATTTTCAGACTTGTTTTTTTAATCATAGCTGTGTACATTAATGTAATCATGGTGTACAATGTGCTGGTTCCACACACAATTTGAAATATTTTCATCAAACTGGTTAACATAGCCTTCACGGCATTTTCCTAGTTATTCTGTTAAGACATTCCTACTCTACACCTAGTAAATTTCACATGTACCCTTGTAAGATGCACTGTAGGTGTGGTCCCACCAATTACCCTTCCTCCACTCATCCTCACTGCTCCCCTCCCCTCTATCTCCCCTTTCTTCTTTTTCTTGGGCTATAATTCTTCATAAGAAAGCTATAAATTAGTTTCAATTTTCAAACTTTTAATGTTGATCTGTTATTTTTTTTTTATTAAGTCATAAACACATAGATCATGTATACATTGATGCCTTTATGGAGTGCAGCATCCTGACTTTATATACAATTAGGAATGCTTACATCAAACTAGTTAATATAGCCTTCACCTCATTTACGTAATTGTGTTAAGACATTTATACTCTGTACTTAATAGATTTGACCTATACCTTGCAATATGAACCATAGGAATGGTACCACCATTTACCCTCCTTCCATCGAATCTCCCCCCCCCCCAGATCTGTTATTTTTATAGTAAAAGAATGAAAAGTTGGGTGAAGGACAGGTGCTATTTTTGAACATCTGGGAATACCATGGAACCCTCCTTTTGGTGGGCTAGTGAATCTACCTAGTACAAAGTTGTGATTAAAATGACATCCTAGTTGTTTCATCCTCCTCCTCCCTTGGTGGAATTGTCCCTTAATTCCTGTCACTAGTGATTTAAGGGAATTAAGGGAATTAAGGGAATTTTCCCTTAATTCCTGTCACTAGATGATTTTTTTAAAAATAAAGAACTTTAAGAATCCTTTGTATTTTTTTTTTTTTTTTGAGACAGAGTCTAACTTTGTTGCCCTTGGTAGAGTGCCAATGGTGTCACAGCTCACAGCGATCTCAAACTCCTGGGCTCAGTATACCAGATGGTATACCATGCTACAATTTCTTTATCTATATCTCTTTTTTAGACTCCCCAGTCTAGATGCCATTTCTGTCAGGTTTGATATTATCTCTTAATAAGAAAAAACAAATTTAAACTAAACGTATTAATAATTAATTTAAATGTCTCAGTTGACATTTGCAGTTCAGCAGCAGCATGACTGACCCTGGATTTTTGAGTTGTTCTGATAGGCTGTGATTGGTGAGAGGGTACCCAGGGTATGCTCTGCTAAGAGCACCCCAAAGTTGGATGATATCCAGGCTTATGGAGCCCTGATTTGTGAACCTCAATGCTGGTATAGAAGCATTCTTGCCTGCTTAACAAGTGCATGGCTGTCTTTTACATTTTTTTCCTCAGGAAAAAATTTAGGGTGACAAATTAGTACCAGATTTTATGTGGTGAGCTCAAAATTAGAAATGTAATTAGAATTTTTTTCTATTTAAATTTATAATGTTCGATCCTTTTAGGGTTACCCCTTATACTTCACCCCACCCAGCTATCAGCTGGCATCATGCAGAAGGAGAAGCTCGTGATGACACAACATTAACTTGTATCCTCTCAGCCCCCACTTCTTCTCACACAAGGAAGCCAGAGAGGACTGGGATTGATTTTAATCCTAACTGGTAGGATTACAGGCATGAGTCACTGTACCTGGCCTCTCATCTTCATTTTATTTATTTTATTTTGAGACAGAGTCTCACTTTGTCACCCCAAGTAGAGTGCTGTGGTGTCATAGCTCACAGTAACCTCAGACTCTTGGGCTTAAGCAATTCTCTTGCCTCAGCTTTCCAAGTAGCTGGGACTACAAGCGCCTGCCACAGTGCCTGGCTGTTTTAGAGATGAGGTCTTGCTCTTGCTCAGCCGGTCTTGAACCTGTGAGCTCAGGCAGTCTACCCGGCCTTGGCCTCCCAGAGTGCTCTGAGTACAGGAGTGAGTCATCTTTTTTAAAAGATATTTCCTCTTGGTATGCTATGCTAGGCTGCCTGTTCCTTTTCTTTAATACTTTCTTTAAGTATTTTAACAAAAATGTCACTACACTGTCTTTTGATCTCTGTAGCTATGTCAGTCTGATTAACAGCAGATTGACAGTACAGAAGAAAAGATTATTAAACTTAAAGATAAAATAATAGATACTATCCAAAATGAAACATAGAAAAGACAAAAAAGTAAATAAAAAGAAAGAGAACATCAGTGACCTGAATAATATCAGGCAGCCTAATGTACATCTTAGTCAAGTCCCACTTCCCTCTTCTCTTGTTTTTATGTTGAAAGAATGTTCTTGTTTGATAACTTCTGAATTGGGACATGAGAGACAAACTCATCTGTTAAGAATTGGAAAATGGGCGATACCCATAGTTCAGTGGGAAGGGCGCCAGCCACATACACCAAAGCTGGCGGGTTCAAGCCTGGCCTGGGCCAGCTAGAACAACAGTGACAACTGCAACAACAACAACAACAGAAATGGCCAGGCATTGTGGCAGGTGTCTGTAGCTACTTGGGAGACTGAGGCAAGAAAATTGCTTGGGCCTGGGAGTTTGAGGTTGCTGTGAGCTATGACACCACAGCACTGTACTCCAGGGTGACAGCTTGAGACTCTGTATCAAAAAAAGATTTATGGAATGGCCTCAACCATAAATTGAGAACAAAAAACAATGTTATTAACAAATAAAACAATTTGTCAACTAAAAATAAAAAAGAAATAAAGGAATACTTGAATCAGCACTCTTCACGTAGACTCAACAGACCACTATTCAGAAGGTTTAGAATTAGGATGGCAAATTTGCTGTTCCTTTCTCCTAAGTCTATAGCAAACATCATTATCCAGTTACAGAATTCTTTCCTGCGGAGTGTTCTAATTAGCCACTACTAGTTGATTCTTGAGGTAAAACTAGTTTTTCTTCCCTACTTAGTAACTCACAGACCATGAAATCACAATTGTTATAGATTACTAAAACAGAGTTTGAGTCATTCCTATATTCAAGAGTAACTTAGCTTCTGCAAGAAAATTCTGAAAACTTAAAAAATGGCTAGATTTCTCACTATTTTTAATTTGTTCAGTTCTGCAATCTAGTATTCTGAAATTTAACAAGTTTTTAGAACCGTTCTTGACTGACTTTTTGACCTTATTTCTTTTCCCAATTCCATGTGACTTTATGAGAAATGAGATTTAGCTAATAGTTCAGTTATGTAGCTGTCAGATTTTTAGGGCTTAACGTTTTATTCATCTCTGATTCTTTGTTAATCAATGTGTTATAGATAGAACTGTAGCAAGTTAAATTGCTCGTTTGAAATTATAGAAGAATGTTTAAAACTCAAGGCTGGTAGCGTGATTTCTTTTTATATTATCATTGTTTTATTTTTGCAGCTGGGAAAAGCAGATACTGCTTCTCACAAGTTCAGAAAGAAATCGAAAGTCAAGGAAACCAAAAGTGGAGAAACAACCAGTATTCATAATATAACCTGTTCTTCCTTTAGTTCTTTGTCAAATGTGGAGTATGAAGGACATTATTATTTGAATACTTTACAGGATAGAGGAGATAAAGAAATAAAAACAAATTCTCTCAATTTGGAACTTTTGGATTCTGAATCACTCACCGAACTACCCTTGGTTGAGAAACTCTCAAATTGTAGCCTGTCAACGCCTTCTTTGTTTGATGATAACAACATGGAAATTTTTCACCCTCCTCAGTCTACTGCAGCCTCAGTTGCCAAGGAAATCTCTTTAGCTTCTTCTTTGTTGGAAGAAACTACTGACTACATGCATTCAAGTCTTATAGAAGTCTGTAATAATGAAACCGTATCAGTGTCATCTTACAAAATATGGAAAGATGATTGCCTATTGGTGATCTGGTCAGTCACTAATAAGAGTGGCTTGGAATTGAAAAGTGCTATCTTAGAAATTTTTCCTACAGAAAATTTCAAGGTAAGACAGTGATACCTAGATGGCATTCATCATTTCTGCCTTCAACAGCATGCCTATTAAGTGTTCCTACTGTTGGCTCATTGAATGGTATTTCTTCCCCATCCTTCTTACTTCTTTAACAGAAATAGGTAAAAGCTATGACAATTTTTTAATTATTTTGAATAGAGATGAATTATTCAAAAGAGACAAAGAAGGAGAGCATAATCAAGATTGTACTGGGGCTGGGCATGGTGGGGTTGTTCCTATAACTCCAGCACTTTGTGAGGCTAAGGTGGGAGGATTGTTTGAGGCCAGGAATTTGAAACCAGCCAGGGCAACATGGTAAGTAAGACCCTGTCTGTAAAAAAAAAGCTGGGCATGTTGGCACTTGCCTATAGTCCAGCTAACCTGGGTGACAGAGTGAAACACAGTTTCTTAAAGAAAAGAAAAAAAAATGCAACTCATAAGCTACATTACTTGGTCAAGTTACTTAATTGCTTTGTGCTTCAGTTTCTTCATGTTTAAAATGAGAGTATTAATTTTCTGTGAGGAGTAGTTAAGGTCTGTTAAATACTTACAGTAATACATGGCACATGGTGTTACTGTGTTATTTTCAGTGTGTATTTTGTGTTCTTTTTTACTGTACTTTTTAACTGTCTTTTGTCATAAACACGAAAACGAAATTCTCACAATATTTAACAAAGTGCTCTATCAAGGAGTAAGGATATTGACGGATAAATTGTATATTGCCTCCTGTTTTCCCTCACTGATTGATTTTTTTATACTGAAAAGAACTCAGGCATCAGTTCTTTCCCTTCCATTGTGATTTCAGAAAATAGGTTTAATTGCATTATCATGTGGATGACCTTGGTGAAGCTATGAGATTTGACCTGTGTATTTATGACCCCATCTCTTATATGAGCTAGAATGTACTGAATGATCAGGACAAAAATTCCTGATGCTAGATATGCATTCAAATCACCTCTGAACATAGAAAAACAAAACAAAACCCAGCCCAGTTGCCTGAACTCTACCATCAGAACCTAAGTAAAGGGTGGTGAGTGAGAATGGAAGATAACTGTGTATCTTTGTTTTATTATTATTATTATTATTATTATTTGAGACAGAGCCTCAAGCTGTCCCCCTGGGTAGAGTGCCGTGGCATTACAGCTCACAGCAACCTCCAACTCCTGGGCTCAAGCAAGTCTCTTGCCTCTGCCTCCCAAGTAGCTGGGACCACAGGCGCCCGCCAGAACGCC
>CAUYTI010160496.1:0-12746 GCA_963575145.1 Galago senegalensis | reverse complement strand
CCTGTGGTCCCAGCTACTTGGGAGGCGGAGGCAAGAGACTCGCTTGAGCCCAGGAGTTGGAGGTTGCTGTGAGCTGTAATGCCACGGCACTCTACCCAGGGGGACAGCTTGAGGCTCTGTCTCAAAAAAAAAAAAATTAATCTGGTGAGGCCAGGCATGGTGGCTCAAGCTTATAATCCTAGCACTCTGGGAAGCCAAGGTGGATGGATTGTTGGAGCTCAGAAGTTTGAGACCAGCCTGAGCAAGAGCAAGACCTTGTCTCTAAAAAAATTAGCTGGGCACTGTGATGGGTGCCTGTAGTCCCAGCTACTTGGGAGCTTGAGGCAAGAGGATCACTTGAGCCCAAGAGTTCTTGGTTGCTGTGAGCTATGACGCTATAGTGTTCTACCAAGCTCCACAAAGTGAGACTGTCTCAAAAAAGAAAAAAATTAGCCTAGGTGGCTCATGCCTATAATTCTAGCTCTCTGGGAGGCCAAGGTGGGTGGATCACTTGAGGCCAGGAGTTTGAGACCAGCCTGAGTAAGTGCAAGACCCCGTCTCTACTAAAAATAGAAAAATTAGTCAGGCATTGTGGCAGGTGCCTGTAGTCCCAGCTACTTGGAAGGCTGAGGCAAGAGGATCACTTGAGCCCAAGAATTTGAGGTTGCTGTGAGCTATGCTGATGCCATAGCACTATAGCCTGGCCAACAGAGTGAGACTCTGCCTCATAAAAGCCCCCTGAATATTAGCCCAGTAAAGAGCAGCCAGGAGTGGAGGAAAGAAAGAAAGTTCCAGGCAGAAAAACCAGCATGTGTTAGGGGCATGAGAGAGAAACAAGTTTTCCATGCTCGTAGACATGAAGGAGACAGTATGACTAGTGGGAATGGAGGAAAGTGACTTGAGAGGAGGAGAGAGAAGTAGGCAAAGGCCAGATTACAAAGAACTTGTAGTCCACAGAAAGGAGTGATGGACTGCATTTAAAGTGTAAGGAAAGGGCTGGGCGTGATGACTCACACCTGTAATCCTAGCACTCTGGGAGGTCGAGGCGGGTAGATTGCCTGAGCTCAGGGGTTGGAGACAAACCTGAACAAGAGCCAGACCCCATCTCTAAAAATAGTTGGGCATTGTGGTGGGCACCTGTAGTCCCAGCTACTTGGGAGACTGAGACAAGAGAATCACTTGAGCCCCAAGAGTTTGAGGTTGCTGTGAACTGTGAAGCCATGGCACTCTACTAGGGGTGACAAAGTGAGATGCTATCTCAAAATAAATAAAAAAAAATTAGAAATAAAGTGTAAGGAAAACTCTTTTGAAAAGATTACTCTGGCTAATGTTGTTGAATAGATTAGAGGGTAGAAGAAAGCATAAACTGGATAGTTAAGAGTTTTTTAAAGTGGTACGGGCAAGAGGTGATGGTGGCTTAGACTCCAGTATTGGCAGTGAAAATAAAAAGAAAAGGGGTGGATAGGTATGAGATTTTTTTTCCAATTCAGACAGAGTCTCACTATGTCGCCCTCAGTAGAGTGCTGTAGTGCCACAGCTCACAGCAACCTCAAACTCTTGGGCTTAAGCAATTCTCCTGCCTCAGCCTCCCAAGTAGCTGGGACTACAGGCGCCCACCACAAGGCCTGGCTGTTTTTTGTTGCAGTTGTCATTGTTGTTTTAGCTGGCCTGGGCCGGGTTCGAACTTGAGTGTATGTGGCCGACGCTGTAACCACTGTGCTACAGGTGCCAAGCCAGGTATGAGATTTGTAATGGAGAGAGCCAGAAACTATAGAACTTGCTGATTAGATGTTGGAGGTGAGGGAGATAGCAGAATAAAAAATGATGTGCTGGGCTCAGCGCCTGTGGCTCAAGTGGCTAAGGCGCCAGCCACATACACCTAAGGTGGCAGGTTCGAATCCAGCCCAGGCCTGCCGAATAACAATGGCTGCAACAACAACAACAACAAAAAAAATAGCCAGGCATTGTGGCAAGCGCCTGTGGTCCCAGCTACTTGGGAGGCTAAGGCAGGAGACTCACTTGACCCCAGGAGTTGGAGGTTGCTGTGAGCTGTAATGCCACGGCACTCTACCCAGGGGGACAGCTTGAGGCTCTGTCTCAAAAAAAAAAAAATGATGTGCTGGGTTTTGGCTTCAAAAACTTGGTCAATGGTGGTTCCTTTGGACGAGTTGGAAAAAACTGGGAAGGGAACAGTTATATGTTTGTTGGGGGAGGTAAGGAAGAGGCACTAATAAAGAGTTCTATTTTGGAGAGATTAAGTTTAAGATGCCTCTGAGATCTCCAAATAGAGATTTAAGTGGTTTATTACTTGAGTCTAGCATATAGAAAAGGGTTTGGGTTGAGGATATGAATATGGAAGAAATCAACATACAGACGATGTTGCATATTTAATGCCGTGGGACTGAAGGAGGTTACTTAGGGAGAGAGCACAGATAGGGAAGAGAAGTCCCAGGACTAGTGCTGGAGCACTTGGAAATTTAGATATTAGAGAGAGGAATCTTTAAAATGGATCAAACAGGAGCAAAGATCCTGAAGAATTAAGAAAAATGTGTCATGTCAAATAAGGACAGAGAGGAGACAGCGGGAGGAGAGAGTGGTGAACTGTGTTGAACAGAGCTGGAAGATGAATTTGGCAACCTGGAGGTGTTCGGTGACCTTGGCAAAGAGGTTCTGGTGGGGTGATAGGGCTAAGCTGGTAATGGCTTGGGTTAACAGAGATGTAAGGCATGGTGGGATTGGCCCTGCAAGGTCAGTTCCAGAGCTGTGATCCAGGGTGCATGGCTTGGTGTTTAATGGTTTCCAAGGCAGCTACCTCCTTAGCCACCGTGGAGTGGAACGGTTTCAATGGCACAGCATGGTTCTCTCCACTCTTTCACAGTGGTTTCTTTATGTTTTTTTTTTTTTTTTGAGACGGAGCCTCAAGCTATCCCCCTGGGTAGAGTGCTGTGGCTTCACAGCTCACAGCAACCTCCAACTCCTGGGCTCAAGCGAGTCTCCTACCTCTGCCTCCCAAGTAGCTGGGGCTACAGGCGCCTGCCACAATGCCTGGCCATTTTTTGGTTGCAGCCATCATTGTTGTTTGGCGGGCCCCGGGCTGGGGACTCAAACCTGCCACCTCAGGTGTATGTGGCTGGTGCCTTAGCTGCTTGAGCCACAGGCGCTGAGCCTTCACAGTGGTTTCTAAAGGGAATAAAATGTTCATTCATTTGCTCATTCTGAAAAAAATGTATTGAGGAATTAGTGTCAGGTACTCTAGATGCTGGAGATATGGTAAAAAAAACAACCCCCCACAAAAAAAACCTCCCTGCCCTGCCTATGTCTATATTTGAGTGACTAGTAAAACAGAACAAATAAATTGCTTTTGCTGTGAATCTGCTGCTGGTCTTAAGTTTATGACCCCTGTTCGAAGGCTTCAAGACAGTCCTTATAGTCAACAAGAATTAAAGTTAAAAACAGGAAACAGGGACATTTTAGAAACAAGATTTCACATCCAAGTCTATAGTTGTCAACACTACTTTGCAAAAGGTCTCATACTTGCTTTCTGTTGTTTTCAGTTAACTGGCTGGTAAGACTACATGGTTTTTGAAGACAGGAATGGGAATGTTTTATTTCCTTTTAATAATAACAATTAAAATACCAGGTACTGCTACAAGTACTTTTTTAACCTGCTAACTCCTCACAACAACCCATGTGGTAAATACTATTATTATACTATTTTTAGATGAGGAAGCTGAGAATAATCTCACAGTAACTTGCCTAAGGTCACAAATTAGAAAGTGACAAAGGTGGGGTTTGTACCAAAGCAAACTGCCTCTACAGTCTATGCCAGGTGTCCTCAAACTACTGCCTATGGGCCACATGCAGCCTGCCTTGGACATTTATCTGGCCCGCTGGGTGTTTTTGCCACTGACGCTGCCTGTCCTGCTTAGCAGCCGACTCATCCTGGGGCCCACAGTCCGGCCCTCCAATGGTCTGAGGGACAGTGAACTAGCCCCCTGTTTAAAAAGTTTGAGGACCCCTGGCCTATGCTATTGGTGAAGCCTGCCTCGAAAGAGACTTTATTTTACCTTGCTTCTAAGCAAATATTTACTGGGCTCCAACTATTGGCACTGGGCTAAATCCTGAAGAAAGCAATAAATAGTATAAGACAAACCCATACCTTCAGAGAGCTGTCAGTCTATAGCAAGAGCCCCTTGATCGTGTCTTCCTCTTCAGCCTGTGAGTTATGAATAGTTGTGACATTTTTAAATGGTAGAAAAGACAATTAAAAGAGAAAGGAATATATATCATGACACATGAAAATTATGTGCAATTCAAATTTTAGTATCCCTAAATAAAGGTATATTGGAGCACTGCCACATTTCCTTTATGTACTGTCTATAGCTGCTTTCGTGATATAAGCAGCATTGTCTAATAGTTGGAGCAGAGAGTATGTGGTCCACAAAGCCTCAAGTATAATATTTACCATATGGCCTTTTACCGAAAAAATGTGCTGCCCTCTCATCTATTGAACAAGATAGATACATAAATATAATCTCAATACAAAATGAAGAAAGGCGATGTTTGTTGGGAAAAGCAAGAGCTTTAACTCAATGTGACAGTTTTGGATTTGAATTTTTAGCTCCATCTCTACTAGCTATGTGATCTTGGGCAAGTTGTGTAACTTCTCTGAACCTGTACCCCACATCATAATGCCTTTTTGCATATCTTTGTGAGGACTAGAGATAATAAACAATATTAGTTTTATTTGTTTACTAGTGTTTTGTTTGTATAAAACACTCAAAACAATAATATGAGGGGACTTAAAAAAGTTCATGGAAAATGTGTATTATTGACAAACTATGTATACATAGATTTCAATTTATTTCACTATTTAAAGAATTTTTATTAAAGCAAGAATTTTACAATCCAAATTAAATTATCAATTCTGTTACTTCAAATAGAACTGACATCCTGAGTTATTCCACAGTAAAGAATTACAAATTGGGGGATAAAGGGGGAAGGACGGGGGTGGGTGTGGGGCCACAGTGTGTGACACACCTCTTGGGGGTGGGACACTATTAATAGAGGGACTTCACACAGCAAATGCAAACAGTATAATCTGGCTCATTGTACCTTCAATGATTCCCCAACAATAAAAAAAAAAAAAAGGCTCAGTGCCCATAGCACAGTGGGTACAGCACTGGCCACAGGCACTGAGGGTGGCAGGTTCAAACCTGGCCTGTAATCCCAGCTACTTGGGAGGCTGAGGCAAAAGAACTGCTTAAGCCCAAGAGTTGGAGGTTGCTGTGAGCTGTGATGCAATGGTACTCTACCCAGGATGACATAGAGAGACTCTATCTCAAAAATAAACAAACAAGCAAAAAAAACCAAAACAAAACCAAACAAAAAACCGCTCGGCTCAGCACTTCTGGCTCAAGCGGCTAAGGTGCCAGCCACATACACCTGAGCTGGTGGGTTCAAATCCAGCCTGGACCTGCAAAACAGCAATGATGGCTACAACAAAAAATAGCCGGGCCCAGGCGGCACCTGTGGCTCAAAGGAGTAGGGCACCGGCCCCATATGCCAGAGGTGCAGGATCAAACCCAGCCCTGACCAAAAACTGCAAAATAAAAAGAAAAAAAAGAAAAAAAAATAGCTGGGCATTGTGGCAGGCACCGATAGTTCCAGCTACTTGGGAGGTAGAGGCAGGAGAATCACTTGAGCCCAGGAGTTGGAGGTTGCTGTGAGCTGTGATGCCACAGCACTCTACCCAGGGCGACAGCTTGAGGCTCTGTTTCAAATTAAAAAAAGAAAGAAAGAAAGAAAAACAACAACAAAAAAGGCTCAGCGCCCGTAGCTCAGTGAGCAGGGTGCCAGCCACATACAACAAAGCTGGTGGGTTCAAGCCTGGGCCGGGCCAACTAAACAGCAATGACAACTGCAACGAAAAATAGCCAGGCATTGTGGCAGGTGCCTGTAGTCTCAGTTACTCTGGAGGCTGAGGCAAGAGAATCGCTTAGGCCCAAGACTTTGAGGTTGCTGTGAGCTGTGATGCCACAGCACTCTACCAGGGATGACAAAGTGAGACTCTGTCTCAAAAAATAAAAAATAAAAAAAGAAAATAGAGTCACTCCATAAAATGAAGAACAACTTCATAAATATTACAATCTATAGTTAGTATTTTTATGACATCTTACATTTTAATAAATCAAAATAATCTTAATATAATAAAAAATGTCTAATGAAAAAATAATTACAAAATTAAAGAAAGGAATGCTTTAACCTGGTTCTTTATACCCTCAATATTTTCCCAACAATAAAAAAAAAGAAAGGAATGCTTTAAATTTTTGTACTTTTCCGAAAATTATTTTTCCCTGGGTCTATAAAACATTAATTTGTTTTTATATTTTGCTGTTTTTAAATCAATAGGTAGCCTAGAACTAGTATTTTCTTTCTTTTTTTTTTAGAGACAGAGTCTCATTTTGTTGCCCTCAGTAGAGTACTGTGTTGTCACAGCTCACAGCAACCTCCAGCTCCTGGGCTTAGGCAATTCTCTTATCTTAGCCTCCCAAGTAGCTGGGACTTTAGGCACCTGCCACAACACCTGGCTATTTTTTTTGTTGTTGCAGTTTGGCTGGGGCCAGGTTTGAACCTGCCAGCCTCAGTATATGGGGCCGGCACCTTACCCACTTAGCCACAGGCGCCGCCCTAGAACTAGTATTTTCGTTGCTAGATCTAGCTTTTGCTCAGTACATAAGGTTAAAAGTTTCCTTTCTTTTTTTTTTTTACTTTTTTAAAAAATCATAACTATATACATTTATGGGGTACACTGTGATGATATACAATGAGGAAGGCTTAAATCAAACTAACATCACCATCACCTCACTTATTTTTGTCGTACAACATTTATAATATACTCTTAGTTGTGTTGAAATGTACCCTCCCATTGTATACATTAGGTGAGATCCCACTAAATACATTTTTACCTTTTTTCATATTTTGCAATGTTTTTGTCCATACTATTTAAGTTTTTCGATGCGTAGATATTTTTCTTTGGTGAAGCACTAGTTTCTTCTCATGGTCCCCGATCAATTTTAAACAGTTGGAACATTGGTGGCACTGTAAATTGCTTTCTGGGTTGCCACTTCAGCTTGGTGGGCTTGCAGTAAAGCTACTGCTTCATCAACCTTAGAACGGAGGGTCTCTGGAAACTCAAGCATATGAAGAAGTTCTGAATTATCAATCTCCAACAACATGCCAGTGATTTTACCAGCAAGAATAGGGTGCATGGCTTGAATAAGAGGAAACAGCCATTCACCCAACATTTGCTTTTGCTCTTGAGGAGAGGCATTTGCCAACATGCAAGTGGTCAAAGGTTCCTGACCTTGTACGGGAATAGCAGGCTGTTGCATGGTAACTTGTGGCTATGCATTAAGATGTTGCTGAGGACTGCAGACTCCTGCAGCATATTTGTACTGTGGAACGGTGCAGGCAGAAGGAGTAGCTGCAGTAGCAGCAGCTGCAAGATGTGGACCCTTTCTCTGTGTTGATGTGTTAGCAACAGGCTGTGTTGGCATGACTTGTGGAACCTGTGAAGAAGCTGGTCTCATAGTACTAAATGGTGGTCTAGGAGCAGCTGGGCAGACAGCATCGGACATATTTTGGAATAGATGAGGTCTGGCACCCTGAGCAGTCCAGCGAGGACTTGGTCTGAGTTGAGCAATTTGGCTAGAAGGATCGTTTGAAGCATGGTTCTGAGGCTGTGGGACAGCTGCCATGCAGGAATCTGAAGGAGGTGCTGGCTGGTAGGGGTTGGTAACAGGGTTGGGCATAGCTCGTATGCGTCCCGTTCTCTGCATATACTGGTTAGTGAGGTGAACCTGGCGCTCTTCTTTGCGCTGGGCTAAAGCTACATACAGTGGCTTGGTGGCCACAATTCTACCATTCATTTCTACAACGGCTTTAGTGGCTTCTTCTGGGGCAGAGAAACATACAAAACCAAACCCTTTGCTGCGACCACCCTCCATCATGATCTTTGCACTAGTGATTGTACCAAACGGAGAAAACTCTTTACGGAGACGCTCATCATCAATATCATCATCAAGGTTTTTCACATAAAGGTTAAGAGCCTGGCATCTGGTGAGCCTATCTTGCTTTATCTGTTCAAATTCGCGCTTAAGTTCAGTCTCCCGTTCCACTTTTTTCTGAGCTCGACCAACATATATTTGTTTTCCACTGAGCTCTTTCCCATTCATCTCATCCACAGCTTTCTGTGCACATTCATGCCTTTCAAAGCTTACAAATCCAAACCCTTTGGATTTTCCACTCTCATCAGTCATTACTTTCACACTTAAGGCAGGTCCAAACTTGCCAAAGAGCCCCTTAAGGCGCTCGTCATCCATATCTTCTCCAAAATTCTTTATGTAAACATTAGTGAACTGTTTTGCCTTAGCTCTGAATTCTGCCTCTCTTTCTCTACGAGACTTAAACCATCCAACATACACTTTAAGATCATTTAGAAACATCCCGTTCATATTTTCAATAGCTCTTTCGGCAGCATACGGTGTCTCAAAGTGTACAAATCCATAGCCCTTGGAACCATTTTCGTCACAAACCACCTTACATGAAAGGATGTTACCAAAAGCGGAAAATGTTTCATATAGGGCCTTATTATCAATGGATTTGTCCAAATTTTTAATGAATATGTTGCCCACTCCACTTCTGCGAAGCGAGGGATCACGCTGAGACCACATAATGCGAACTGGCCTGCCCTTAATAACATCAAAATTCATGGCGTCCAGAGCACGCTCGGCGTCTGCCGGATGCTGGAAGTTCACATACCCGTAGCCCAAGGAGCGGCGCGTGATCAGGTCTCGGCAAACCCGGATGGAGAGGATCGGCCCGGCCGGGCTGAACTTCTCGTAAAGCATCGCCTGAGTCACATCGGGGTGTAGGTCCCCCACGTAGAGTGAGGTCATGGGGTAGAGCGAGGCCATGGTGTAACTGGGGACGCTGGGGTTTATCGCCACACAGCTGCCGCCACAAGCCGCGATCCCTCGCTGAGAGAAAGAGGGTGAGTTCCCGCCCGAGCTGGGGGTAAAAGGGGGGGAGGGAAAGCGCAGAGGGACAAAAATCATCCAGACTAAAACTACTCGAAGGCATCAGACTGGGATTGGTCTGCTGTTGCTGGGGTGCCGGCTGTGAGCAAGGGTGGTAGTGTTGGTCCGGGCTGCAGGTAGACCTCCGTCTTTTGGTTCCTTCTGCCATGGGGCCACGGGTGGGTGGGTCAGTTTGTGCTGCTTCACCCGCTTATTTTATAAAAGAGGAAGAAAAAATATTAAAAGTCTCCAGCAGGGGTGATACGGATTTTTGAAAATTTGGGTTTTTTTTAAGCTTTTTTAAATTTTGGGGGAATTTTTAAAAATGATAAATGTGTGAGGGAGGCTGAGGCAAGAGAATTGTCTAAAGCCCAAGAACTGGAGTTTGCTGTGAGCTGTGATGCCACATTACTCTAATGAGGGCAACAAAGTGAGACTGTCTCTAAAAAGAAAAAAAAGATAGTAGTAATAATAAATGTGCGTTCTGAGGCTGGAGCACACATTCCATACTCTCAGTGCTAACCGCCGGGGAGAGGGCAATTATTTCGAATTCTTTGCGAGACAGTTTATGCATTTCTATCTCTTTAGAATCGGTCACTGGTGTTTTATTTTGTCTCTTTGGTGATGTCATGTTTCCACTATTGCTCTCTTGATCTTTGATTGGTTTCTGCACATTTGAAGGTGTAGGTGCATACTTTAGTCTTTATAGACTGGTTTTGTCTAGAAAAGCCCTTCAACTGTCAGCCTGACTAGAGATTCTAGGAAGGCTTTTTTGTTGTGATCGGTGGGTAGGCTTGCTGCTCAAGTCCTTGGGCTATTTAGCCTTGTTTCTGGGTTAACAGGTAGGCCAGCATGGAGCTGGATCCAGTTGGGTAGACCTGTTGATTGGATTTATTGGAGCAGGCCTGGTGATTATATCCCTGAAAGTTGGCCTGAAGCCCATGTCCACTAGAGCAGTCTTGACGCCCTGGACAGCCAGGGCCAGCACGGCACAGAGGTGGACCTGAAATCTGAGGCCCCTGAGGCTGACATACTGCTGAATGCTGTTGGGAACCTGAGGTGGCTGTATTCAGCTTCATGATGGGTGTAGACTAGACAGATTAAGTCTATTTTACAGATTTGAAGTTTGTGGCTACAGGGTCTGGCCCAGTGCCAGGGCTGGTCTGGAGGCTTAGTCTGTGGGTACAGCCTAGAGTTGAGGGCTGCAGGGGCTTTCCCAGTGCTGGGTTTTCATGTGGCAGGTCCAGTATTGGGAGCCAAGGTAAAGTCCTGTGCTCAATTTCCTTTCTTTCCCATAGGCATATGTATTTTTCTCCAGGCTCACGCCTGTAATGTCTCAGAGGCTGAGGTAGGTGGATGGCCTAAGCTCCTGGGTTCAAGACCAGCCTGAGCTAGAGAGACACCTCATCTCTAAAAATAACTGGGTTTTGTTGCCGATTATTGTATTCCCAGCTACTTGAGAGGCTGAGGCAAGAGGATTGTTTGAGCCCAAGACTTTGAGGTTGCTGTGAGCTGTGATGCTACAGGACTCTACTGAGGACAACAAAGTGAGACTCTGTCTCCGAAATAAATAAATGAATGAATGAATAAATAAATATAAAAACATAGACTTGCTAAAAGAAAACATAAGTAATTTTTTTTTTTTTTGAGACAGAGTCTGAAGCTGTCTCCCTGGGTATAGTGCCATGGCATCACAGCTCACAGCAATCTCAAACTCTTGGGCTTAAGCGATTCTCTTGCCTCAGCCTCCCAAGTAGCTGGGACTATAGACACCTGCCACAATACCCAGCTATTTTTGTTGTTGTTGTTATTGCAGTTGTCATTGTTGTTTTTTAGCTGGCCTGGGCTGGGTTTGAATCCACCAGCCTTGGTGTATGTGGCTGGCACCCTGCTTACTAAACTATAGGCGCCGCCATAAGTAAATGTTTTTATAATTTCAGGATGGGGAAGTGTGTTCCAAAAGGACTGATAGATTTGACTACATCATATTTAAAATATTTATATGACGAAACACGCTAAAAACAAAATTTTTAAAAATGGGAAAATATTTGCAATATATTGGTAATGTTGGTGATAATGTTGTTAATACCCTTATTTATATAATAGACTCTTACAGGTAAATAACTTGAACACCAAGAGGGAAATGGGTGTATGGTATTAGCAAGCAATTCACAAAAAGGAAAATACGTGCAAATGACTAGTAATCTCAGGAAAAAATACTCAGAAATCAGAAAAAGGTAATTTTTAAAAATGAGAATAGGTTCAAGAGAATAGTCATTTAGTGTGGACATGGGACTGAGGAAATGAGCACATATAGAATTAGGGGGTAATAAATTCATATACCTTTTGTGTAATGCAATTTGACTGTATTTAAACTGGATTTTAAAAGTATAAAAATATTTATATCCTTTAAATGGACAATTCCACATCCAGTAATCTATTCCAAAGGAAACTCTGTAAAAATATACAGTGTTTAATATATAGGTATATTGGGTGGCACCTGTGGCTCAAAAGGGTAGGGCGCCGGCCCATATGCCGGAGGTGGTGGGTTCAAACCCAGCCCTGGCCAAAAAAAAAATATAATATAGGTATATTAATCATAATCATAATATTATTTCTAATGGTGAACATTTGGAAACAACTTAAATATGCAACAGTAGGGGATTGGCTGGGCAAACTAAGGTATATCTGTAAAATAAAATATAACACAGTCATTAAAAACAAAAATTTAGAGCTTGTATTTATGGGCCTGGAAATATTGATAAACTATTAACTGAGAGAAGTAGGTCCCAGAGCACTATTCTATAATCTCTTCCTGCGTAAGACATTATACCAAAACTTCACAGCTTTAAACAACAAACATTTAAAAAATAAATAAATAAAACGATATTTATTCTGTCAGACAGCGCGCAGGAGTCAGGAATCTGGGAGTGTCTTAGCCGGGTTAATGTTGGCTCCGAGTTGCTTACAAGTTTGTAAACAAGATTTTGGCTTCTTTTATAGGCAATATGTTTGGTTCGATACGAATCTCAAGGCGTGACTGTGGTGGATGAATCGACTTCCAGCCTCACTCACTCACATAGTTGTTGGCAGGCCTCAGGTCTTCTCTGGCTCTGGGCCAAACTCGTCCTGTCTTTGTCCTCTGAGCCCAGTGATCGGCTACCTGAACGTTTTCACAGCATAGCAGCTGACTTTCTCCAGAGCAAGGAGTCCCAGAGAGAGTAAAGACGTAGACAAAAAAGGAAGCCACAGTCTTTAGTAAAAGGCGAAAGATTTACATGATCTGAAGAGAAACCAGAGTATCAGCCACAGTCTTTTATAACTTAATCTCATAAGGGTCATCCCCTTTCTTCTGTCATATGATATTTGTCACATAGACTCAGCCCGTTACAATGTAGGAGGAGGGAGTTATGGCACAGGTGTGAAACCTGGAGACGTGGATCATTGGGAGTCATTTTGGAGGCTGGATAATACAACGATGTAGGCTATATATTTTTTAAATTAAATCATAGTTGTATACATTAATGCAGTCCTGGGGTACAGTGTGCTGGTTCTGTATACAATCTGAAATATTTTCATCCAACTGGTTAACATAGCCTTCATGTCATTTTCTTAGTTATTGTGTTAAGGCCTTTATATTCTACATTTAGAGAGATTCACATGTAGCCTTGTAAGATGAACCATAGG
>CAUYTI010160492.1:0-18999 GCA_963575145.1 Galago senegalensis | reverse complement strand
TCTTTTGTTTTCAATATCACTTAACTTTACTTTAATTTTGGCTATTTCTTTTCTTCTGCTGGGTTTGAGATTGAAATGTTCTTCCTTTTCCAGTTACCTGAGATGTCCCATTCAGTTGTTAACTTCCTCTCTTTCCATTCTTTGGAGAAAGACTTATGGTGCTATAAATTTCCCTCTTAGGATTGCCTTTGTGGTATTCCAGAGTTTCTGATAATTTGGGTCTTCATTATCATTTTCAAAAATTCAGTAATTTCCTTCTTAATCTCATCTCTGACCCAGCTATCATTCAGCATAAGGTTATTTAGCTTCCATATTTTTGTATGAGTATGCAGATTCCCATTGTTATTGAGTTCAACTTTTATTGCATAATGGTCCGAGATGATGCAAGGAATAAATTCTATTCTTTTAAATTTGCTGAGGTTAGACTTGTGACCTATGATGTGATCAGTTTTGGAGTATGTTCCATGGGCCGATGAGAAGAATGTGTATTCAGCTTTGTTAGGATGAAACGTTCTGTTGATGTCTGTTAAATCCAAATGTTGAATGGTTCAGTTTAAGTCTAAAATTTCTTTGCTTAGCTTCTTGTGTGACGATCTATCCAATACTGCCAAAGGAGCATTAAAATCTCAAACTATTATGGAGCTGGAGGAAATCTAGTTGCTCATGTCATGTCCTTATAAATTGAAGTGCATTGTCATTGGGTGCATAAATGTTAATATATGACATCTCATCATGTTGAGTGTTGCTCTTAAAAAATAAGAAGTGTCATCCTTATCTTTCCTTACTTTTGTTGGTTTAAAGCCTATTGTATCTGCGAATAAAATTTCAACACCTGCTTTTTTCTGATTTCTATTTGCCTGAAATACAGATGACCATTCCTTCACCCTGAGTCTATATTTATCTTTTTTTTTTTTTTTGAAACAGAGCCTTCAGCTGTAACCCTCAGTAGAGTGCCATGGCACCATAGCTCACAGTAACCTCCAACTCCTGGACTCAAGCAAGTCTCCTGCCTCTACCTCCCAAGTAGCTGGGACTATAGGCAATGGCCACAACATCCGGCTATTTTTTTTGGCTGCAGCCAGCTTTGTTGTTTTTTGGGCCCGGGGTGGATTCGAACCCACCAGCTCAGGTGTATGTGGCTGGCACCTTAGCCACTTGAGCCACAGGCACCAAGCCTATATTTATCTTTAAAGGTAAGATGAGATTCTTGCATGCAGCAGATATCTGGTCTGAGTTTTTCTATCCAGTCAGCCAATCTGTGCCTCTTTAGAGGACAATTTAAGCCATTCACATTATTTGAGAATATTGATAAGCCTGGTAGAATTTTGGGTATCAACTTTTTCAAAAGTCCAGTGGACATTTTTAATCATTTCACCACTCTGGAAGTTGGAATTTGATCCAAAGTTCCTGAGTGAGTTTACTTTTGTGGTGGAGGATTGCACTGATCATTATGTAGGGCACATCTGAGAATATCCTGGAGAGCTGATTTAGTTATGGAAAATTTCTTCAACATGTGAATGTCATTAAAATATTTAATTTTATGTTATAAATGAAACTCACTTTAGCTGGATACAGGATCCTGGGTTGAAAGTTATTTTGTTTTAGGAGATTAAAAGTCGATGATCACCCTCTTGTAGCTTGAAACGTTTCAGCAGAGAGATGTACAATCATTTCACTCGTCTTCCCCTTGTAGGTTAGGGTTTTCTTACATATGGCTGCTTTCAGAATTTTCTCCTTCATATAAATTTTAGTGTAATTAATTATGATGTGTCTGTGGGTTGTCTTATTTGGGTTGTGTCATGCTGGGGTTCTGAAACTGTCTCCTATCTGAATTTCAGAATATCTTAGCATGTCTGGAAAGTTCTCCTTCATAATCTCATGAAGAAGAGTCTGTGTGCTTTGCCAAGCAACTTCGTTGCCTTCAGGAATTCCTATAAGGTGAATTTTAGTTTTCTTTGAATTATCCCAGAACTCTCTGAGAGAATGATCCATTGTTGCCCTGCATATCTCTTCCTCTTTGAGCACTTGAAAGCGTTCAAAAGCTTTTTCTTCAATGTCAGAAATACTTTCTTCTGCTTGCTCCATTTTGTTACTGAAGGATTCTACCATATTTCTCACATCTTTGAGGGCTGCAAATTCTTGTCTCTGTGTGTCAAAATCTTTGGTGATTTGGTCTTTGAATTCACTGAATTCTTGAGACAACTTTTGAAATGCTCCTTGAATTCCTAATTCCACCTTTACCTCCATTCTATTAATCTTATTTGCAGTCCAAACTCTGAATTCGATTTCTGACATTTCAGCCATCTATCAATGGGATTTTCAGTTGTGTCTGCCATATTGTTCCTTGGGGGAGGTGAGCTAGTCTGGTTATTTATGTTACTGGAGTTTTTCCACTGATTCCACCCCATTATTATTTTACACCGTTTGGCTAGATGAGCATATAAGGTGAAGTTTGGTTTGGGGGCTCCTGGAGTAGTGATTAACCAGCCCATAACCCAAGAGCTGTGATTGGTGTCTGTACCTTTCCCCCTAGCACTTTGCAAAGGACCCATTCAGTGCTACGGCCTAAGACACTGAGGACTTACTTGGTGTGGTGGGGCTGATCTCTGTCCTACCCTAGTGAATCAGTTACTCTGAGTTCATGTCTCAGCTGTGGAGAAATACCAGCAATTAAGTCCCCACACTCCCCCATGGGCAACAACTTGAAAAGGAAAATCAAACCTTTCCACAACCAGACACCCTAGGTACCACTTTGGATAGTTCTCAGGTGATTGGTTCAGTCTGAGAGATCCAAATCACTTGTCCCAGTCAGCACCCGGTCTCAAGTGAGGGAGTTCAAAAGGTATCAGGCAACTAGAAAGCAGGGGTCTGCTGGCAGCTCGAGTATGACTAATTCTGGTGCTCTGTGGAGTTGGATGGATCCCTCCAGCAAATGAATTAGTCTGGAAAAGTTGATGCTTCCTTCCCCACCTTACACCTCTGTCACACCCAGTCACTGGTAACCCTGCAATCCTATGACCCAGTTCCCTCCAATGAGCGGATGCTCCAGAGGTTTGAGCCTGCCTGAGTCACAGAGAGATCTTATGTCTCCTCAGCCAGGCCTCCACACTCTGCCACCATCCGGCAGGGGAAGCTGAGGCCTGACAACCTCAGGTGGTTAATGGAAGCTGGGGCGGTTCACTCAGTTCCAGCCCTGCCCCTGATTGATGATGCTGACAGTTATATTTGCCCAGAATTTGTGATTCTTTCCTGGCTATATTCCCCCTTTGGACCAGTCACTGTTTGAGTTCACAGAAACTGTGACTCAGCCCTGGTCTGTACCACTGCCCAGAGCAGGTGTTTCTGTTTCCCCTTCTGTCTGTGTTGGGGTGGGTACAGTTAGAGCTTACACTCAAATTTTGGTTTCTTGCCTGCCTTTGTCTCAGCTATGATCCTCTGAGGGCCAGTTGTTTTTTGGGCTTACTAAGCAGTCCTGGTGCAGCCCCACCCTGGGAGGATGCCATCTCTGCACCCGCATCTTCAATTCACCCGCATCTTCTGTCCCTGCTGGTACCACCTCAGGCATACCCTCTGCCCACAGGGTCTGTGTTACCATCCCAGATATATTACATCAATGTCTGCCACTGGAGAAAATGCCTGGCTTTCTCTGGTTTCCCCGAGAGACAGGGATTGCCCAAAATATCCCCAGGGGTGTGAGCCCTCTTGTTCCCTCTGCTGTCACTGCTGCTCTGTACCAGGGGGTACCTCCTCTCCCTTTCCATATGGTTCCTTCAGTCCACCATTTTCTCCATGCCCTCGTGCTGGAGAATCAGCACACACCTGCAACAGCCCACACCCTGTCACATCTCTCGAGAAAATGCCCAAGAATCTGTACTCCATGGGGGATAGGCTTCCAGACCTAGGGGAGAGAGTGGAGGGGAGTGCTGGGAGTTAAGAATTGCAGGTAGAGAATATATACAGTTTTATAGTTTTATGCCTGGCAGGAGAGTGCCATGACACCCTAGTATGGTCTGAAAGTCCGGGTTTTAGAGGGCCTCTGCTGTGGGATAAAATTAGAGGATGTTTCTTGTTTGTAGAAAGTATACTGTGAGCCATCCTCAGGGGGGAGGGGAGAGTCATCCACTTGGAGATGGATTTTGTAACTTTTGTTTGTATCCCTGGGGTTGTAGCTCGCCTCAGCACGGTTGATGTGCTTGGCTCAGCTCCAAACCATCAGCTTACTTGCTAAACTTCTGTCCTTTAACTCTCCTGATCTTGCACTTTGGAATCCATGTTCTTGGGAGGTTCCCTCTCAGAATTCAAATGCCATGCTGTCAAAAGCCCTACATGTTGAGGCCACAACTAATAAGGCACTCTAATAAGTAGTTCCGAGTGGGTGAGTGAACAATCTTGGTTATTTAGCCCAGTCACATTTTCAGAGGACTACAGACCTTATTGATACTAGTTTTGATAATAGTTGTATTAAACCACTAAACTATAAGTGGTTTGTTATACAGGTAATTGAAACAATGACATAAAACTTTTTAAAATATAAAATTAGTTATTTCTTCTAATTATGAAAAGATGGAAATACTCCACACCTATAGTGTAAAGACACACTTAGAGTGAAATGGATCATATAATCAGAAAGTAGCACTATTATTAGAATCCATGTGGTGACAATTTTTTTAGCTAGGTCAATATAATGACCTTGTGGACCAGAGGCCATAGCACTGGATGCTCCACCAACCTTTTCTGATACCCCAATGTACCTTTCAGTTTATTAGGAGAAAGAGCATATGACATTCAAAGTGAGCAATCTGGGAAACTAGCACAATTTTTTGATGCCACAAAATGAATATTTCACTCAGGATACATGATCTTTTTCTAGATAGAGACTAGCTCTTTGATGAACTGAAATGATAGTATTAGCTGGCACTACAAGTTTTTTCTGGTACAAACATCGCTAGTTTATGTCATTGCTAAAGGAAAAGCAGGAAAATTCTACAAAGAAAAGGAGGAAGGGAAGGAAGAAGAGAAATCTGTAGCTCATCTGAGCAACATGTCCATTCTCTCCAGATGCTTTACAGACTAATATTTGTCAAGATCAGTCAGAATATTTGTAAGACACACTGAAGAATAAGCAGAAACTATAAGTTTAAAAATGATTAAACTACTTTACAACTATATACCAAGTACAATTTACCTTATCCTTGTGAAACATGGGACTCTGCAGAAAAAAATAGTAAATTTTACTACTCCTGGGGTTTTTTGTTTTTTTCAGTTTTTGACCAGGGCTAGGTTTGAACCCACCACCTCTGGCATATGGGGCTGGCACCCTACTCCCTTGAGCCATAGGTGCCACCCCATAATACTCCCGTTTTAAGAGTAATTTTCACTTAACTATTTTTAACCCAATGTGTAAAGGAAGGTTGTGCCACAATGATGACTCTGAGACAAAAAGTGAGCAAAGTTGTAGAGTATTCACCAGAAAGTATATTACATTTTTATTTTAAAACTATATATGCCTAAAGATATAAGCTAATATAGGCTTACAGAAGTCTAACTGAAAATTACATTGGAAGTACTACTCTCCTCAAAGAGAATGTCTTTCCTTGAATACTAAAAACTTTATATGAAAATCAGATTAATGAAAGAAAAGCATTGCACTAAACTTCAGGTTGTTATGGCAAGATTATCACATTTTTCAAATTTAATCTCTTCCTTCTGAATGTTCCTTTGTCCATATATAAGTAGATGGTTTATTTTCCACTTTATTTCTTTTTTAACAAATTCAGAATTTGAGTTTGTTGAACATAGATGCAAAAATATTCAATAAGATTCTAGCGAACAGAATGCAACAAAATATTAAACAAATTATACAACATGACCAAGTGGGTTTTATCACAGGGTCTCAAGGCTGGTTCAATATATGTAAATCTATAAATATAATACCTCATATAAACAAACTAAAACAAAGACCATGTGATTCTCTCAATAGATGCAGAAAAAGCTTTTTGACAATATCCAGCATCCTTTCATGATCAGAACACTTAAGAAAATAGATATAGAAGAGAATTGTCTCGAACTGACAAAGGCCATCCACAGCAAACCTACAGCCAATATCATATGGAATAGAGTAAAACTGAAAAGATTTCCACTCAGATCAAGAACCAGGCAAGGATGCCCAAACAGTCTCCACTGCTTTTTAACATTGTAATGGAAGTCTTAGCCATTGCAATCAGAGAAGAGAAGGCAATCAAGGGTATAGAAACAGGGTCAGAGGAGATCAAACTCTCACTCTTCACAGATGATATGATTTTGTACCTGAAAACCCTGGATTCAACCACAAAACTCTTAGAAGTGATAGAGGAATACACTAGTGTCTTAGGATACAAAATCAATACTCGCAAATCAGTAGCTTTTATATATACCAATAATAGTCAAGCCAACAAAACAATCAAGGATTCTATTCCCTTTACAGTTGTGCCAAAGAAGATGAAATATTTGGGAATTTACCTAACAAAAGATGTGAAAGATCTCTATAAAGAGAATTATGAAACTCTGAGAAAAGGATAGCACAAGATGTTAACAAGTGGAAAAAAATACCATGCTCATGGCTGGGAAGAATCAACATTGTTAAAATGCCCATATTATCCAAGGCAATTTACAAATTTAATGCAATCCCTATCAAAGCACTACCATCATACTTTAAAGATCTGGAAAAAATAGAACTTTGTTTCATATGGAACTTGAAAAAAACTTGATCGCTAAGACATCACTCAGTAATACAAACAAATCAGGAGGAATCATGTTACCAGACTTCAAACTATACTGTAAATGTACAGTATAGTATAGATCAAAACATCATGGTACTGGCACAAAAAATAGAGAGGTAGATGTATGGAACAGAACTGAGAACCAAGAGGTGAACCCAGACACTTATCGTCATTGGATCTTTGATAAGGCCATCAAAAATACAGATTCAGGGAAAGATTCCCTATTTAACAAATGGTGCTGGGAGAACTGACTGGCAACTTGTACAAAACTTAAACTGGATCCACACCTTTCACTATTAACAAAAATTGAATCTTACTGGATAAAAGATTTAAACTTAAGACATGAAACTATAAAGATTCTTGGAGAGAGTGCAGGGGAAACAATTGAAGAAATTGGCCTGGGAGAATACTTTATAAGGAGGACCCCCTGGGCAATTGAAGCAACACCAAAAATACATTACTGGGATCTGATCGAACTAAAAAGCTTCAGCACTATCAAGAAAACAGTAAATAGGCTCAGCGCCTATAGCTCAACCTGCTAAGGCGCCAGCCACATACACCTAAGGTGGCGGGTTCAAATCCCCAGCCCAGACCCGCCAAACAACAATGACGGCTGCAACCAAAAAAAAAAGAAAAAATAGCCGGGCGTTGTGGTGGGCGCCTGTGGTCCCAGCTACTTGGGAGGCAGAGGCAAGAGACTCGCTTGAGCCCAGGAGTTGGAGGTTGCTGTGATCTGTAATGCCACGGCAATCTACCCAGGGGGACAGCTTGAGGCTCTGTCTCAAAAAAAAATTAAATTTACGATTATAAGAAGAAAGAATAAACCATGTACAATGAAGAATTGTTTGCAATATAAAAGTATGAAGTAGACCATAAATAAATATGGCCTACAATCCACCATGAATTTTGGGGGGTATTTATTTCTAGTCTTTTTATATCAATATGAACATATCTCCTTTTTTGGTGAAAGCGTCATTGAAATACAATTCACAGACCATGTCATTCACCAGTTTAAATTGTACAATTAAATAGTTTTTAGTATATTCACAGAGTTGCACAACTATCACCACAATCAAATTGACAATATTATCCTTATGCCTGAATTATTATTGCATATGCCCCACCCCTACCCTAGGCAACCACTAATCTAATTTCTGCCTCTATTGATTTGTCTATTTGGGGCATTTCATATAAACAGAATTATACAATATGTGGGGTTTTTTGACTAGCTTCTTTCACTTAGTATAATCTTTCTGAGGCTCATCCATGGTATAACATGTTAACTAATCATGAGTAATTAAAACATTACTCATTTTAACTACTGAGTAATATTGCAATGTTTGGGTATACCACTTTCTTTTAATCCATTCATCAATTAATAGATATTGAGCTGTGTCCACTTTTAGACTATTATAAATATTGCTAGTAGGATCGTTATTGTACAAATTTTTGAACATATGTATGTCTTTATTTCTCCCGGTTATATACTTAGAATAGGAGAGAGTCATACGGTAACTATGTTTAACATTTTGAGAAAATGCCAAACTGTTTTCCAAAATAGCTGCCCCATCTTATATTTCCACCAGCAGTGTATGAGAGTTCTGATTTCTCCACATCCACATCTACACCTTTTTTTTTTCAAATAGCCATCTTAGGGACTATAATTTCCCTGTGGTTTTTACTTGTGTTTCCCTGATGACTAATTACTCACCTTTTCATGTGCTCATTGACCATTATATATAGCCTTGGAAAAACAGATACTCAGATTCTTTGCCCGGTTTTTGAAGTGGCAAAGAGTGTTGTCTTCTTATTGAGTTCTAAGTGTTCTTTATATATTCTAGACATAAGTTCCTTATCATATAGATGGTTTGCAAAAATGTTTTTCCATTCTTTTGGTTGTCTTTTTTACTTTCTTGATGGTGTCTCTTGAAGTGCAAAATATTTTGAATGTAAATGAAATCCAACTTTAACCATTTTTCCTTTTGTGCTCAAGCTTCTGGAGTCAGATCTGAGAGACCACCACGGATCCTACTTCATGAAGACTTACTCCTATGTTTTCTTCTAAAAGTTTGATGATTTTAGCTTTGTATTCAAGTCTTTGATCCATTTTGAGTTAATCTTTGTGTATGGTGTGAGTATTGGGAAAATTCACCCCATACCTCTCTCCTAGCCTCTGGCAATCGTTGGCTTCCTGGTAAGTAAATCGTCCCAAACACTGCCTCTGGCATCACATGACTTTCCCCTGTGTGTTTCTCTGGGTCATCTCTTTTTCATCTCTTACAAAGTTGTAAAGCCCACTATAAATTCAGGATGATCTCACCTCAAGATCCTTAACTTAATTACGTCTGCAAAGATTCTATTTCCAAATAGAGTTACATCCACGGGTACAGGGGGCTAGTACTTGAACAGATCTTTGGGGCCACTATTCACTTGTTCCACGAGCTGCCTGTCTTCACAAGGTCAGTTACTCACTCACCCTGGGTTTGGAATCTCAACAGTTACCCCAAAGATCACAGGAGGAGTCAGGGAAATGGTAATAGATTGGGTAGAGTCAGGGGAACAGCACTCACTGGCAGGGTTCTGGGACACAAAGAACGACATACAAGGGAAGGGAGGGTAAAAGTGGTGCAAAGGGCAAGCGAAGGATCAAGGGAGGAAACTGCTCAGAAAAGAAAAGAGCTTTCAAAACAGAGACTAGCATTGCCAGCAAAGGCGGGCACTAGAAAGCAGAGTAGGGGCACGGATTGTTGCCACTGAGTTTGGTGGGAGTGAGGGGTAGAACACGGGAGAGAGACAAAACTAGAAAGCAGTCTGTCCAGCTGCAGGGCTCACTGTGGGGTCTGTGCTGGGGGACAGGGAGGCTTGGAGCTGTATGCCGGACGGACTTCTCACTCATACCTTCAGCAGACTCCAACACTGGTCTGTTGGCCTATAACTCCAGATGGGGCTGATCCCGCAGCTAGAAAAAGTAGGCTGACCATGAGCACCAAGTTCCTGCCCAGGGTGGCATCTGCAGATAACTCCCCAGAACCCGTCTAGCTCCCCAATCCAGGCTCATGCTGAAGCTAGTTTTGAACATCTCACCTCCTCACTTGGCAAGAAAATCTCTCTGCAGCAAAACGGTTCCCAAGCTTCGTTTCTTTCATGCAAAGTTTACTACAAAATCTGGTCACAACAAACAGAACTGGGCTTGTTCCTCTGAGCTCAATAGATGGGAGCATTGCCTTACTTTCAGAAGTAACCCTGGTGGCAGGTGGGGGAGGGGAGACTGTGGCCAGGGTCCTGGCCAGGGCTTCATGCAGGCACTAGATGGTGGCATGTGGAGAGGAGGATCTCACTGGCTGGACCATGGTACCCTTGAGAGTCTGAACCAAAGAGGTGTCACCCCAGAGCATTGGCCCTCATCTGGGGCTGGGGGCAAAGAGGAAAAGAGATGAACATCGTAAGGGATCCCCGGGTTTTCAGCACAGGAACTGAAAATCCCATACAAAGTTACACACATGTTGCAGAGATGCGGCAGTGAACAGCCATGCTGGGCCAGCCACACACCTCTGCCATGGGGAGCAGGCTCAGGAGCCAATCTCATGGGAGGAGTCCCCATTGGTGGAACATTTAGATACCCAGAAAGAGCACACGCTGGTGGCTCGCCTCCCTGCATCACCCTCTGGGAGAAAAAAGAGGTCAACATGGGTAGATTTGGAAGCATGAGTTCGCGCCACGGGCTATGCAGGAACCACCCTCCCCTGAGCCACAGTTTTCCCAGATTCAGAATGAACAGCAGAATATCTTGTGCCCATCCATCTCCTCCTCCTCTTGGAGTGTCCTTTATCTTACCTAATTCAGTCCAGGATCTCCACAGAGCCACAAAGCCCTTTTGAAACAGGCAGAGAGATAACAGTGCTTCCTTCACCCTCCGACTCCCTGTGCCAAGTCACATTGGGACAGTCCTCCCAGGGTAAGCCCCATATGCCAAAAGCAGTTTGAGCTCTGCCTCTGGAGGAGCTGAGAGTATCAGTGGACTGGAGTCAGGAGACTCAGTTTCCTGTTCCAGCTCTGCCACTAGCATATTCGGTAGCTTGGAGCATGTCATAGAATGTCACGGGGACCAGTTTCTGTTCTGTAAAATCATCCAGGATCGTACGATATTTGAGAGTTGCACGTCTCCTCAGAGATTCAACCCAGGAGTGGACAGTCCTATTTGCTGCCTGTTTAGGGAAATTAAGTTTTGCCTGCACACAGCCCTGCCCATCTGGTCACCTATTGTCTGCGGCTGCTTTCACACCACAGTGGCAAAGTTGGGTAGTTGAGACAGACGCCAACCATGTGGCTCACAAGCCTAAACTATTTAATATTTGGCCTTTTACGTAAAAAGTTTGCCAGCCACTGCTGTCGGCCAACATCATCAATTTAACCACAGAAAAAGGGAGGCGGACAGGTCAGGCAATTTGCCAAAACTCATAGAGCAAGTCAGGGCAGAGGCTGGGACAGCCTAGCTCTCCTGGTTTACGGTGGCCCAAGTTCTCACCTGTTCTAAAGGTCTCTATCTGGTTCTGAACACTGGGTGGAAGCTGTGCTGAGGGAGAAAGCTTTGGGGGGCAGAGGAATTGGTTCCCTGGGAGAAGCGTGTGGCAGGGCAGAGCCCTGAGTCTTCGGTGGGAACCACAGGGCTGCAGCACCTAGGGGAGGAGGCAAGTGGCCCTTCTAAAAGGCAGCTGGGCTTTGGGTGGGAATCAGATGGGAGCTGGCCTCTGAGGACATTTTAACCACAGGTCACAGATCTGGGTAAACTTCAGCTGGCTTTTGAACTACAGAAGACATTTTCCCCTCACCTCTTTACGTCCTGGGTATTTCCTTCTTCTAGCACTTATTAATCTGACTGGTTAACCATTGAACCCGACTGCAGCCTCCTCGCCTTTCAAATCCTGTTCTCCCTGTTGGCTTCAGAAAAGAGCTCCCACTAAACAAACCTACTTTTCTTCTCTTTTCACAGCCAGGGTCAAGTGATAAAGGGTGTGAGGTCAGGGGTGCTATGTTTGCTATAAAGACACACCCCAAAACTTAGACCCGGGGTGGGGGGGGCAGGCCAGTCATGCTCAGAAAGGAGTTCACCAGTTGGGACACACACAGAACAAAGGCAGCTGAACTGGTGCACGGGTAGTACGGAGAAGAGATGTAGAAATGTCACAATTTATCGGATTTCTCCATTACTGCTCAAAGTGTTATATGCCCTATTTCCAAACTCAATTGCTGTAATTGTTTTGCTTTAATTCCTTCTTAAAGGGGAATAGTTTAGGGAAGGAGAATCATGGAAGTGGAAGGGAAGAGGGACAGTGGCTGTGGGAAGCAAGGGGAGAAAGGGTTGTGACATTCGAAGGGCAGAGCCTTCTGAGAAAGGCCTCAGAGCCTGGCACCAACCTCCTATCACTTTCCTTTGAACTGTTAGAATCCACTAGAACGTAAGCTCCATGAGGGACAGTATTTGTTCACTGCTGTATCACTAGCACCTAGAATACTGTCTGACATCGAGAAGGCACTTAAATTAGTATTTGTTGAATGAATGAATGAATGAATCAATCAATCAATCAATCAATCAATGCAGAATTAGTGGTCTGCTTACTAGTCTATGGTGGAGTTCTCATAGTGGTCCAGGCTGCTGTTTGTCCAAAGGTATTCAAAAGCTCCTCCCCAATTGAGACAGAAGCCACCATGGCATTTTTACCATTCATGAAAAACAGGATGGGCCCTGTCTAGAACTTTTAAGACAGCTCCTGAGAAATCTCACCCACAGGGGAGTATTTTTACCAAACACTCAGGGAGATCCAGACAGCGCCCAACACAAAACTTCCTCTTACATGTTTACATGAATGGAGCTGGAACATATTCTTCTTAGTAAAGTATCTCAAGAATGGAAGAAAAAGTATTCAATGTACTCAGTCTTACTATGAAACCAATTTATAGCCTTCTTACGAAAGCTATAACCCAATTATAGCCCAAGAAGAAGGGAAAAGGGGAGAGGGAGGGGAGGGAAGAGGGGAGGATGGGTGGAGGGAGAGTAATTGGTGAGACCACACCTACCGTGCATCTTACAAGGGTACACATGAAATTTATTAGGTGTAGAATATAAATGTCTTAACACAATAACTAAGAAAACGCCGTGAAGGCTATGTTAACCAGTTTGATGAATACATCTCAAATTGTTTATAAAACCAGCACATTGTACCCCATGATTGCATTAATGTACACAGCTATGATTTAATAATAATAATAATAAAACCCTTTCCTTGTGAGTTTCTACCCTCATTTCCATCAACCATATTGACACTATGGACATTTACACTTTATTCTAATAGTACCTACTGGTGTCATTAGTAGCATGCCTTACTATGCTACTCAGTAGTAAGCATGTTTTATGGCAGGCACTTTACATATTTTTTCTCCTTTAGTCCTCACAATAACCTTGCTAGGTAAGTATTATTGCCCCCATTTTAGGGGCAAGGAAATGAGATGTTAATGAATTTGACCAAGTTCACACAGCAGAGTTTAGATCTGTCCTAAGCTGGTCTGACCCCAGAAAAAGACTGTGTTCTTTCCACCAACCACACATTCCTCAACTAGCTCTGTGACCTTGGGCAAGTCACTTCTCTCTGGGCCTCAGTTTTTGTTACGTAAACCCAGAAGGCTGCGTAATATTATTTAGAGAAGTTTTCCACCTGTGGGTCTCTCAACAGCTGACTTCATTCATTAGGGGGCAAGGGCAACTTCGTTTTATTTTGGAAGTTGAAATAATACCCTTTATTATAAGCAGCTCAAAATGTTTTCTACTCACTAGGTTCTGAGATACTCTGAGAGACTGCTAAGTCATGGCCTTCGTTCCTTTACAAGTCAAAGAGCAGCCTGGGTTTTACTCCGGGCCCCAGCTTCAGCTGGGCCCCAGCACTAGCCTTGTTCTTCTGGCTGCAGGGCTTCATAGCAATCTCAAATTCTCTGTGTGTTCTGGAAAATGGTAAGGTAAGCGGGCCCCTCTCAGGGAGCCATGCACAGGGCAGCATGCTGACATGGGCCTCCCTGTGCTGGGGAGCTTCTGTCTTCAGACAGCCTCTCAGGCACCTGCAGACATGCTGAGTTGGTGGGGGTAGGAGGGGGAAGTGAGGTGGCTTCTGAAGGCACAGCAGATGAGCCCTGGGGAGCCAGCAGGTGGGGCCAGAAGTCTTAATCCATTTGTTGCCCTACTGAGGAGCTAGAGAAAGTTCAGATTCTTTTTTTTTTTTTTTGAGACAGAGCCTCAAGCTATCCCCCTGGGTAGAGTGCGGTGGCATTACAGCTCACAGCAACCTCCAACTCCTGGGCTTTAGCGAGTCTCCTGCCTCCGCCTCCCAAGTAGCTGGGACCACAGGTGCCCGCCACAACGCCCGGCCATTTTTTGGTTGCAGCCATCACCGTTGTTTGGCGGGCCCGGGCCGGGGATTCGAACCCACCACCTTAGGTGTATGTGGCTGGCGCCCTAGCCGGTTGAGCTATATGTGCCGAGCCGAAAGTTCAGATTCTTAGCAGTAGAAGGAATGTTAGTGGTAATTAAATGCATGGTCTTCAAGCTCTTATAGCTGCAGAATCCGGAGTATCAAACAGAGGAAAGTCCATATACCTAGGAGTGAAATTGCTAAGATATGTATATGCTCAGCTTTAGTGGATAACACCAGTTTCTTTTTTTCTTTTTTGACCGTCAGAAGACCTAAGGAGTCTAAGCAGAGCAAAACAAAATGAAAAATCCACATCAAATCAAAAATCAAAACAAATGAAAACACTAACTATTCTGAAAACCTTCCTCTGCCACATACATTTTATATTCAGGCTTGTGCCTTATTTATTTATTTTTTATTGGGGATTCATTGAGGGTACAAGATGTGTCACACACTGAGACCCCACCCCCTCCTTACTTACCTCCCTCTGTTCTTCCTTTCCCCCAACCCTCTCTCTACTTCTCTCTCTCTCTGCTGTATCCTTTCCCCACCGTGTCATTAATTGTCATTGATTGTCCTCAAATCAAGATTGAATACATGGGCTTCATGCTTCTCCATTCTTATGATGCTTTACTAAGAATAACACCAGTTTCTAGAGTGGTTGTACCACACTGATGTTTTCCAAATGCTCCCCATGTGATTCTAATGGGTGGCAAAGGTTGAGAACCCTGCTCAGGGCTTATTAAACTGGGGGGGGGGGCAAAACAAGCCCTATTTCCAATAATTGCTTTGAAACACCTCTACTCTTATCAAAAGATTGGGGAAGGGAGCAAGGGAGGACATCACTGGCCTTGCTCAGGGGAAGAGGCTTGTCCTTCTCTGCCCTGTAGACAAGAAGGGTGCAAAGATTTCTGTCCCCCTCACACATAGCTCTCCTTCTGGGCTCCACTGTGTCTCTGGATGAGTTCCCAGGTGTTTTTCAAGATGCAACTCAATGTCACCCTTTCAGAAAACCCTTCCCTACTCTACAGGCAGGGTCACTTGCCCTCTGGCAGAGCACCTGTGCACTGTGAGGATCGTGATGCCTGTGTCCCCACCCTGGGGTCACAGCTTTACCTGTGCATCCTCATTTAGACCATAGCTCCACGAGTGTGAGCAGGGCTGGGTCCTATTTGCCATTTAGTCTTTAAATTTAGTATACTCCATATAAAAAGTGCTCAATAAATGTTGATTGCAATAGGATCTATAATGTGACTAAAATATGAATTCATAAATGCTTAAGACTACCAGCTGTGAAGAAAGAATTGAGTCTTGTTCTGATTCTGCGTTGTGTAACAGACCATTCCGAATGTAGCTGTTTCACACAACAATGTGTTACCCCAGCCATCCTGTGGGTTGACAGGGCTCAGCTGCTATGTGGTTCCTGCCTGGGGTCTGGGTCCAGTGAATTGGAGTCTGGGAGAGGGGCCATTTGAAGACCTCCCAGACAGCCTCTTCCCCATCATGCTTGGTGCTATAGTTGGGATGGCTGAAAAAACTGGGTCCTGGCTGGGTGGCCCTCTCTGTGTGGCTGGCTTAGGAGTCCTCACAGCATGACAGTCTCAGAGCAGCCAGACTTCTTATGAGTCCATGGCTTTCAGATGAGTGTTCCAAGAGATCTAGGCCACAATGGCAAGGCTTCCCGAGACCTGCCTCACAAGTCACACAGTATCAAGCCGTCAAAAGCCAGTCGTGGAGCAGGGCAGACTGGAGAGGAGACGCTTCACTGGGACTTGGCTCTAGGTCCAATTGGAGATTCAGCCAAGAAAGTCACGTGAAACTCATTTATGTTAAGTATCTCTGAAAACAGCATAGGGCAAAAATAAATACTTAATGCAGAATACTTACTTATACAGTAGCGCCTCCGTAGCTAACCCCTCCCTGCACTGACCACCTCCTTAAGTCTCTCTAATTTTCATAGACCAGACATGCACCCCGTGTACGTGTCGGTATGGCAGGCCTAGTTCCTTGTGTTGACCACCTGTGTGTTGACCAGTTTGTCACAGTCCCTTGGGTGGTCAACTTACAGAAGTTCTACTATATTTAAATAAAACACTTCACCTTAAGAATATCTTTCAGTTGGGCTTTAAGCTTCAGCTGTGTTTCACATCCTATACATTATCAAGGTAAGCCTACAGCACTTCAGGATAAAATGACATTTGTGAGTCCCTATGAAAGACAAGACACATGGAGTTTCACAGAATGGCCAGAGTCATCTGGGGAAACCTATAGGAAACATCTGCTTGTTAGTGAGACAGTATGTCTAGTATTTGGTACAGGCTCAAAAAGGTTTTGTTTCAGAGCCCTGCTTCTGAGCATTTGGACAGCCACCTGGCCTGAGTCGAAGGTGCTGGGATTTAAACAGAAGCCAGGAGAACAACAATTCACATGTAAGAATGTTAACATCGTTATTTATAATAACAGATATTAGGAAAGAACCCTGGTTTCCAATAGGAGAAGACTTGTGACAGGCTGTTATGTTACATATGGTGGAAAATTTTGTAAGCATTAGATATTGCTTAATGACTTTTAATGGCAAAGTGCATAATAAATTGTTACATAAAAAATAATCAGTGTGGCAGCACCCATAGCTCAGTGGGTAGGGCGCCAGCCACATACACCGAGGCTGGTGGGTTTGAATCCAGCCCGGGCCAGTAAAGCAACATGACAATTGCAACAGAAAAATAGCCGGGCGTTGTGGCAGGCACCTGTAGTCTCAGCTACTTGGGAGGCTGAGGTAAGAGAATTGCTTAAGTCCAAGGGTTAAAGGTTGCTGTGAGCTGTGACGCCACAGCACTCTACCCAGGGTAACAGTTTGAGACTGTCTCAAAAAAAAAAAAAAATCAGCATATGAAACTTTGCATAAAATATGATTCCAATTATGTTCACATACGTAGATGCATAGAGAAAAGGTTAGAAGGTTATATACTATAATTTCCACAGTAGATATACTGATATAGCAGAATTATAAAAATGTTTTAAAGTTTTCTTCTTTGTGCTTTTTTATTTTACAAATTTTACAATGTGAGTATGTATAATTTTTGTAATCAGGAAATAACATTAGGGGTGAGAGGAAACTCCACTGGGAGGTTGGGGCAACATCACAGACCCGAGCCCCCCCCACCCCCCAAGACTTTTATCTTGGGGCTGGCAGGGATCAAGAGATTATCCCCAGTAGATATGAGAGCATGAAAGTTTCTTAACTTGTCCAGACTTTGGTTATCTACTCTGTTGAATTAGGGGGTTGGACAATGGGATTAAATCTATAGAACTTCAGAATTTACAAGCACTTTCTCTTATTCTGTTCCATCCCCACAACAGCCTGATGGTGGGAGCAAGGTGAGTTTTATCGCCATGTGACCCCTGAGAAAACAGAGGCTCAACAAGGTGAGGTCACAGCCCAGGATCACACGGTGAACATTCAAAACCAGGTCTTCAGGTTTTACACCACAGCGTCTACCTACTATTTCGGAGTTCCTTTTCTAGATCAACTATAAACTCCCATCCTGCCTTAAAACTCTATAAGAAACTTCTGCCTTCTGAGACCACACATATTAAGGCTAATCTCTCTTTCTCATTTCTGTGTCCCAAAGGATCTCAAAGGCAGCTCTAAATTCTCCTCTGAGTCATCTTCAGTTCTGTCTGCTCCTGCTCAAATGACATTGTTTGAGAGCCACACACCATTTTAGAATCTCAGAATCAGAATTCGAAAAGACTTTTAAAGGTCAGCTGTCCTAAGAAGCCCCTGTCAACCTTTTACAGAAACCTTCTGGTCTGAAAAAGTCACTCAACAATGCTCCCGAGGGAGGTGCCTGGGGCCAGGGCCAGGGGCAACAAAGTGCCTTTCCCCCTGCTGAGCCGCTGGACATGGGCCAGGTTACCTTAATTCAAAGACGGGATGTGGAGGCTGCAAAGCGTGAGGCACAGTGACTCAGGCCTTTTAACAGGGACATTGTGCACAATGGAAAGATCTGAAAGTTCCAAAGGGAGAGAAAACCAGAAAGGCCAAGACAGCGCACACACGGAGAGAGCCAGCTTAGAACAAATCCCAGGGGCCAAGAAGAATCCCGTGGAAAAAAAAATCTCTCCTGAGTGGGCTCTATTGTGTGTGCTCTGGGTCAAAGAGCCTCACTCCGCAAAGGGGCTCTCCCACCTGCTGGGAATCTCCAGAAGGAGTTCTTTTTCTTCTGTTGGGGTTCAGCAAACTTCCTGCTTCCTCTACCCTGGGGCAGTGAGCCCCTCTCTGTGCTGATCAGAAAGGGTGACGGGACTTGGCAGCCGTGGTGGCAGCTTGCCGGGGCACTGGCACAAAGTGACTTAGTAAATACCGAAGCTTTGATAATTTCTTGCTTCACTGGTCCCTTGGGATTCGTTCCATCTGTATTAAGAAAGAGAAGTTGGACGGCCCTCTGCCCACAAAGTCAGATGCCTTTATTTTATGTAGGAATTAAAGAAATGAATGTCTATTTCTAATACCAACCCACAGAGTAATATGGTTTTAAATGAAGGACAAGTAAAATTTTTAATATCTCCCTTCTCCAAACCTCAATAAAAGCTCTGTTAATATAGAAATTTATTTATTTATTTATTTATTTTTATTTTTATTTTTTTTTTGAGACAGAGCCTCAAGCTATCCCCCTGGGTAGAGTGCCATGGCATCACGCTCACAGCAACCTCCAACTCCTGGGCTCAAGCGAGTCTCCTGCCTCAGCCTCCCAAGTAGCTGGGACTATAGGCACCCGCCA